>VXAB01009123.1:205737-344394 GCA_013399175.1 Odontophorus gujanensis
CTGTGTAAAAAACTAAAAAAAAAAAAAAAAAAAAGAAGAGAAGATGTAAAAGCCTCCTGCTTCGAACAGACATGTTAGGTGTTTCCTTGAGGTCTTTAAGCTGTTTGTAAGTAAATTCTCATTTATTACAGCTGTTTTTGCTTCATAATAATGTCCTCTTGGAGTGTATTTTGCCAGTTATGCCAGTAATGTGCCCCTTAGGCCCTCTCTGAAACTACTACTGAATCTTCCAAGGAGAATTTGAAAGAGAAGCTATACCAGTGATCTATTAGTGGTACTTATCTTAAATTACATTATTGCCCAATAAACTGAGTTCATTATAGAAATGACTGGAAGACAACAGCTCCATTGTTTTTGGTGCAATTTCTGAGATTTTATAATGCATTTGTTCAACTTCAGAGTGAGAAGATCTTCCAGCTTCTTTGGAAAAATGGATGGTGTCAGAATGTTTTTGTTTCCACTTTTGATTCAGACCTCTCTCTGTCTCTCCAGAAATGATCACAGTCTGACTTGGAAGACAAAAAACTCACAATAGCTAGAATCACCAAAATATGTGCATCTAAGAGAGTTTTGTTTTTGAAAACATTGTCTTTGACAGTGCAGTATATTTTTCAGGAAAAAATATATGCCCTAGAAAACACATTGCTGCAACTCTTTCAAAGGTTTAATATTCTTTTGCAGTGAGGTATACTGCTTTCAAAATTCAGCAAACATAAAAAAAAATATATTAATAATAAAAATGTGCCTTGTCAACTTGTCGATATTCTTGTAAAATCAAATGGAAAAAAATACAGACAAAAGAAGCTGATCCCCAGGTACCTCTTCTGCCTAAACAAAATGAAAACAAGGGAAAGGATTTGGAATGCAAAAATGTAATAAATGTTCTTCATGAGGAAGGATCTCTCCCAGTAGATAAAAGGCAATCTTCCTAGGATAATTTGCAAGATTTCTTCCCTGGAAAAAATTCAGGAAATTAATTATGAAGAAATTACCTTACTTATAATGGGGATCATCTTTGCGAACTCCCCAGTAGTGAATGGACTTAGGCTTCAGTTTGATCATGGAATAAATCTGTCTCTAAGTCTTGTGGTGTGAAATGAAAAGAAAATCCCATGATGCAAAATAGGAAGGCAATATCAACTCACAGTGTACAGTCTTTTTGTTTCTGAGAGAATATTTTTCATCTTTGAAATGGTGGGTTTTCTTATGGAAATGGTTTCAGTGTTTTAGCTGTTTTCCTACGTGCTTGAATAAAAAGGGTTTAACACTTTACTGTATGCTTCAGTGCTCATTTGACAGAAATGCTATCGTGTTCCCCCTTCTGCCTTTTCCTTTCCCAAGTATGGATCAAATTTTTATGCTGTGCGTTCTGGTAGCATGCAGATACTGTACTAATAGCTATTGAAGCACGGAGAAAAAGTGTAGAAATGGTTACTTTTGCTAAACACTGAGGGATATGACAAACAGAACCTTGTAAATGTCTGTTAAGGTGGTAAGTTAGGTAATAGCTCTGCACTGACATTTTTTTTAATGCAGTTTTCTTTGTCTCTATTCATGACAACTGTGTCTTTTTTGCCTTTTGTTTGCTTATTAATAAAAACTAGTGTTAGAATTTTTCCAGCCTACTGATATTTTTGTTAGTACTGTTATCTACTAGATAAAAAGGGTGTTATGTTTGTGGACCAGAGTGTAGTAAGAGAAAGGTTATCGGAAATGGTCAAAAAATGAAGAAAAAAGGATTAAGCATTGCTGCAAAGCTGACTTCACACACATACATACACAAAATCTCATCTAAAATCTGAGTAAGGAGAAAAGTGGTACAAGTACCACAGCTGGGCTTGTCAGAGAAAACTCACTTCAGAATGTAAAACATACTGCAGAGTTAAGGCTTTTTTATTTTTTTTATTTTTTTCTGTCTCATCAGAAAGGAGTTCCAAAAAGAAAATGCAGATTTCACCAAATAAATAGTGAAATAAGGGAGAAAGCCATCTGTTGTACCATTTCTCCCCCTCTCTAGGGGGAAGGGAAGACCTTCACAGTCTGAATCAGACACCTACAAATAGGAGATTTTTGAAGGTTTTTAGTTATTTTACTTCTGCATTTTGGAGAAATTGAAACAGGGTGGGGAAAGGAAGGGGAGCTTAGAGATAGAGGAAAGGGGTCAAAGAGTGGGAAACAAAATAGGATTTTGGTATTGCAAAAGAATTTATTTTATCTTCACAGATATTTAAAAATATTTTTTACAGAGATTAGTATTTTTGGAACAATGTCAAAAAAGTAATAGAAACAAAACAAAAACAAACAAACAAAAAAAAAACAACCCAAAGACAACCAGATATTAGTAGATGCATTCATTACAGCAAATTTCACAGGAAAACCTGTAATTTTTCTGAAAGTAGACGTAATCAGAGATCCAATAATTTAAGATAAAGTAATGCTATCAAAATGTGGATTTCTGATTAGAAAATTCATTGTCTGAAAGCTAAAAATAGACCTTAAGATACAATTAACATTTTGCAGCAGCTGTCTTGAACATTCCTCAAAGCTTAGAACAGTTTGTATTTTCTGAAAGTAGTAGTCATGAAAAAGGGTAACATTAGAGAAATGTAAAACAATCAATGAGTACTGCTGTCTGATGACAACCTTCATTTCACCTTGTAGCTCCTGTAGATGGAGTTACAGAACATAGAGATTAAATATTTCTCTTGAAGAGCTTTCAGTTTAAGTCCCAGGACTACTCTGAGGTCCTACAGGGTGACCGGCTTTGAAGTTAATGGAACTCTGCAAGGATGCCAAGGTCACTCCTTGCCAAGCCTCTGGGAGAAAATCAGACTGCATCAGGTCTGACAACGGGAGGGATGACAGTAGACGAGGTAACCCTGAGGCAAAGTCTGAATCAAAATCAGGTCGTGTGTAAAGGAATCATTGGGGCCGCACTTGTTTTCATCAGCTGAGAATCTGGCCCTCGGGGAGGGAAGGTTAGCAGCAGATGGTGGAGGGTTATACAGATACGTAAAGAGCAGCAAAGCTGCACCACAATGATGAACATCTTTGAGGCATTTAAAGGCAGAGTTATACAAAGTGAAACTGGATCTTGACTCAGCGTACTTTCATTCTCCTCTTCATTCCCATCTTGTAAACATATTTTGTTTTATACAGTTTTGCTGCTCACCACTTTAAGGTCTATGTAGGCTAATGTACTTAGATCGAAACCCTTTCATGAGAAGAATGTGATGGTTTCCACATGGGTCGCAGGTAACATGTAAGATCTTTCAAATGCTACTGCTAAAACAACAGAAGGAACACAGGCTGCCATGGACCTCAAAAATGAAAACTTCAATCTGCTTAAAATTATAACAAGCTATGTGAAACTTAAGGTTAAAATGTTGTTAAGTGAATCCAGCTTCTTTTGGAGTGAATATAATTTCTCCATCCTTATAAAGTACTAAAATAATAATATTTTAGTCAAGATTTCTCAAACCACAAGGACTAAACAATAGGGATTACATCCAAGATTCTATCCATTCTACTGCAGATCTGCAGCATACCAAGTCCCACCAAAAAAAAAATCAAATACTCTGCAAGAATTAAAAATAAAGGGCATAGAGCTCAGCAATGTTAGGGTATCTGACAGGTGGAACACATCAGGAATGATACTGAATCATTCCCAGTCAATAAAACTTTATGAGCCAACTAAAGACAGGAATGCAACTAACTTACTCCATCAGATTTTGGAGACGAAGAATTAAAATATATAATAAATGAAAATCATTTGAGTCCTGAATGGTCTCCCTTAATGTGCGAAGTTTTCTGATGCAACAGAACTGCACAACAGTACCAAACTCATCACATTCAGCACAAGTAATTTATTGATGAGGATAAAGCTGCTGTCAGAGTTAGCCAAGAAGGTGTTTTGGTAGTTTTAAGGGGATATTTAGATAGAAAACAGCTGCTTTCTATTCTGAGATATGCCAGATGAGAGGTCTGACACACATGAATTGAATTGCACTGTACATTTGCAGGGACCACAAAATGCCCCTATGTCAAGAGCATATTATACACAATCATACCACATGAAATCAAGGCTTGATTGAAGGATGTAGATCTGCCTCAGGCAAAACTGTGGTAACAAAATCCCACTGAGAACATTGGTAGCCAGGACAGAATTACAATTAACAACAACAAAAAAATGTCAGGTAAGATCTTCCCTTTTATACTTCTTATACTCTTTTTTTTTGTTTCCCCCACTCTCATATTAAGTCTTTGTATTTCCCTTGTGAGATTTAAATTTTAAAGACTCTTGCTTAGAGTCTGCTTCCCACACTAATTACGGACACTAAGCATCTGCTGGAATGTCCTCTGGTTACCACTGGAATTTAAACTACCACCATTCCCCAGAGTGTAATAGCTTAATCTTAGTGTTTTAAGTTTATACTCTCATGTACTTACTATGCAGTGAATTGGTAGAACTGGCTAAAATACGCATCTAAGTTCTTACACGTTTTGATAATGAAAGAGGCAAGGCATTCATTTACAGTGTTTACAAATAAAAAACCCCATCTCCATACTGAGATATGAGCTTCTGATTACTGGTTGCCTGGGATTAATCCACACAATACAAAATATATCCAGCATTTGTTTTGTGAAGGTAATGGTGAAAGAGAAAGTGCAGATTTCTCTTCAGCACTGAAGCTTCATTCTTCACATCTGTTTGTTACTATCTGAAAATTGTTTTCTTTCTTTTTGGAACTGCACAGTGATTAAAAAAAAAAAAAAGCCCATTTGCTCAAAATACTCTCTGATTTGTCTTACAGATATCTCTGCAAAATTTATTCTGCCTGTAGGACTGAGAATTCTCAAAATATTCAATCTTGGCTTTTCTTCTTTATTCAGATGGGAAACCAATCAGAACTCTATTAGTTTGCTCAATTTCAATTATATTCCTTGGAGTTTATCTTCTTTACCTGAGCACGTAATCTTTCAAAATAAGTGCTCCCAGCTACCAAACCTATTGTATTAGACCCTGAATTTTGGATTTGTTATTCAGTTCTCCAGCTTCTCTCTCTCCAAGGCTGATTCATTATCTCTGCCCTAAGGTTCATTCAAGCCCTGAAATCTCACCAGCCCTTTCTAGTAAACTGATACAAAATGTTGTGGTCTCCTGGATTCAGTGTGTGGGGGACCTTGACTGTTACGGAGATTCTTTTTCTGCTTCTTGCAAGATGTGTTCTTTGAGTACAGTAATTTGATCACAGTCATTTTATGGGGAAAAAGTAGTGTTTCCTACAAGTCTCTGTCTTAATGGGCCACTTTTCTCTCTACACAAGCCTGTAGGCTAAACAGAGTTAAGATGTCATAGGTAGGATTTCAAAATTTACATTCCTTAACCCCAAATCAAGATTTGCCTAACAGTTACTGAGTTGCTGCATAATCCAGAAACGTCAATCAATTATAAACATTTTTTAACGTAAACATCTTTCACAATGTACTTGAAGCATCTTATCCTAAGTTGAACAGAACTGTTGAAGTTCAGTTCAGACCTGGAGTGAAAGCAACAGCAACAACAAAATAAGAATATCATTAATTACGTAGTTAGGAGAACTCGATCTCTTCGGCATTCTCCATTCATACACAGTGAACTGAGGCCCATGGAAGAGTAGCTGGCAACTTGTTTTTGTAATAGTTAACACTATCCTTTTGGATCCTGGATCTGAGTACAGAGGTCCAGTCATCTCTTCTCCCTTGTAATTAGACCATTTCTCTGCTGCAGTAGAAATTCTACAGGAAGCTGGAGCAGGAAGTTGGATCCATTGGAGTGCACTCAGAGGAGGACCACAGAAATGATCCAAGGACAGAACACCTCTCCTATGAGGATAGGCTGAGAGCTGGGGTTATTCAGTCTGAAGTAGAGAAGGCTGTGAGGTGGGAGACCTAATAGAAGCCTGTCAGTATCTACAGAAGAGCTACAAGAAAGAGGGAGACAGATGCTTTAGCAGGATCTGTTGTCATAGAACAAGGTAAAATGGCTTCAAACATAAAGATTTAGGTTAGATAAAAAGGAAAAAGTCTTTTACAGTGACGGTGATGAGGCAATAGAACAGGTTGTCCAGAGACGTGGTGGATGACCCATCCCTGGAGATTTTCAAGGCAAGGCTGAATCTGGATTTGGGCAACTTAATCTAAATGTGGTGTCCCTGTTCACTGCAGGAGAGTTGGTCTAGATGACCTTTAACAGTCCCTTCCATCTCTAATGATTCTAGGCTATAAAGTATCTAAGGATAAAGGAAGGGGAGAAATTACAATTAGAGAAAAACACTTTCCTGCCCTTCTACTAACCCAACAAACATGGCATATTGTTAATGAAAGCTTCTTGTAAATGAAGAATAGAAAACTCCACAGAGATGACCCATTATTTTTAACAATGGGAGTTCTAGCATTCTTCCAGTTAGAGAGAGCACTGAGTGAATACAGGACTGATTAACAAGTTTTGATTTCAGTATAGTACCAGGTTCTAGCCAGTGAACTGGAACTCTCATTTTTCTTCCTCCCCAAGAATGCTACAGATACTGAGCTATCCTTTCATGCACGAGCTTCAGCTGACAAATGAAATAAATTCTTCTGTCCTGAGTTCTATCTATCATTCATCTAACTCTGTCTGTTCAGCTCATCTAGAGGCTTCCCTTTTTGATCTGGCAACTCCATGATACCTGTGATTCTGTTTCTAGGAGGATAAGATCTGCCTTCCTGAGAAGTTACACGGAGTTTCCACCTTATTCGTACTACTGTCTAGTAGAAGCACGGTCCACTGCTTTTAAGGGCTATCTCAGATGTGCTACTGCCACTCGCCTCTGGGATGTGCTCTCACAGCACTACAGGTAAACGAAATTCAGTCGTAATGTCATTTTGGAGAGGACAGCAGATCAAATTTACTACCCAGAAGAGTACATAATCAAGCAGTCTATATTGTGTTCTGGGAATGCATGCATGTTCTACCCCTCTTGTTGAAGCAAGACCACTGTGAAAGAAATAAATATGAGAATGATAGAACTGGAAACACCAACTCTGGCAGGTGTAGACCTTCCACACTAAGGTGTTCTGTCCTTAGACATAGAACAGAAAATATATGGTGGCCATTATGTGGTATTTCTCAATAACCTCAAGAGATTAAAGTCCCAAACCAATAAGTCGATAGATTGTAGCTGAAAGCAGCACATTAGCATCCAAATTGGAGGATGTGATCATCCCGTGTTAAAAATGGAGCCTGATGCTGTGGTGGGGAGATTAATAGCTCAGCCAGGAAGGGGAGCATCTAAATTCCAGTACTTAATTTCCTGAGTATTTTTCTTTTGCTCAAAGAAACATTTCTGAAAGTGAACCAAACACTATAACTATGCAATTACCCAGTGTGAGCACCTAAATATAATGGCTGTAATGGGCTATAAAATACTACAGAATGAAGCCATTGAATTGAATAATTTCAGGTGCCTAAAATAACAGCATAGGGTACAGAATGTTGATCCACTCTTATCTGAATAGGTACCTCCAACAAAGTCCCAAACTGAGTAGAATGCAAGCAGCCTGCAAATCACCTGAATATGTCATCTTAACTCTCAGAACTACTCTTACTTTAGTAAAATGCCATCTGACCCTGGATGAAGGTAAAGGCCCATCTCTCTCCAGAATCTTCATATCCTTGCCTGCAGGGCCTCATCTGCTTGATACTCTCAGAGCAAATCTAAGAGCTCTGATTCCATCCAAATGTGTCTGTAAATAGGCCATCTGCCAATCTCTGTATCTAGGGCACTACTCAGGTTAAGGACATCTTAGAATCAAGTGCCTCCTTTGCTTGAAAGGATATTTTTAACAAGGACTCTTACCTCTTTGCAGACCTTTTTGTCTCTGTACTGAGAGATATGGAAGGATAAGGTGAAAATAAATTCACTTAAGTGCTGCCCTTTAGACTCTATTTACACTGCATGAGATAACTAGGAATTCATCAGAGTATAAGGAAAATAAACATTAAAAAAATTTGGGGGTCCATCTGAAAAAAAAAAAAGAAATTCTGGAATTTTGTTTCTGCTCCATTATTTTATTTTTATGTAAGTATTCACTGGGCAATGTACTGGTATCTAGGCCTCCCTTACTTTCCTAGACAAGTTTTCATTCCACTAGGTTTCAGATTTTGGTTGCACTTTCAATCTTCTCACTGAATTTCCACACTGCATTGCTCCAAGTTAAACAGAGTAACTTCATTAAGGGGGGTCTGAGAACTTTCTCCACATCTCATTCCTCAAGAGTACAGGATATCTTAGTGATTATGTCTCTCTTGAATAGTAAGACTATGACTTCATACACACTTTATACATTTCTGTAGCCATAGGAAGAGAAAATGTGTCTCTTAGTGTGATTTTGTGGTGATGGAACAAGGGGAAGTGCATTCAAGTTTAAAGAGGATAGATTTAGGTTGGATCTAAGGAAAAAGTCTTCTACAATGAGGGTGGTGAGGCACTGGCACAGGTTGGTCAGAGATATGTTGGATGCCTTGTCCCTTGACACTTTCAAATTAAGGTTGTATCAAGCCCTCAGTAACCTGATCTAGCTGTGTATGTCCCTGTTCGTTGCAGGGGAATTGGAGTAGGTGACCTTTAAATGTCCCTTCCAACTCTAAACACTCTAGTATTCTATGATTTTATGATTTTTTAGGCCCTTCTCTGTATATCAGAAATTTCAAATTATTTTCTGATAGTGGTGAGGATGAAGGAAACAGACCAATCCAAGAGAAAGTGGGCACAACCCAGGTGATATCAGTCACGAGGGTGGAAGATCTCAGTGTGTGTCCTACTTTCACTTTTTTCTGCACTGTGACTCTTCCTCTTGCTTTTCAGCTGAGAAAAATATTTCACCAGCTCCTACTTCACATAGAAAAGTAAAAAAAAATCCCCTGAAAGAAAAAAATGTTTTATGGGACTTTCCTGACCTAAAGTACAGCAATTGCTTTTCTTCCAGTCTGGATCGTAGGGAGCATCCATCACAGCTCCAATATCATTATCTGCTCCTTTGCCATTCACTTTAGGCTTAGGCTTTCTGCCAAGGCTTGTTACACATGTGCTCTCTAAGCCTTTTGGTCCTACAAAGCCTCCTATATTTTGGTCATTTTCCATTCTCTTAGAGGTGTAATGATACCTCAGTGTAGCTGGAAAATGCAGTAGTAGAAGTGCCCTATTAAGCAATGGGCCAAAATAAGATTTCTGCGGTGCATGACTTAATAGGGAAGCATATGTACTCATTGAATTTCATAACAAATTATTTATTGAACAAGATTTTAACTCTTCCTGAATGTAAAAGGAGTATGTATAGTTTATATTTCTCTCCTTTCTGTTTATTTTTGGCTTGCTTCATAGACTTCTCATTTTCCCCTAATAAGGAGTGTGGTAGAAATCACAGTTTTATGAGTATTTCTTAACAAATAGCTGTTGTTCAGTCGTATCACCAATCATTACACCCCACTGATAGCTCAGCTCTTCTTAAATCACAGGCTGCATCACTAATCACCAATACTAGGTATATAAAATAATAATTTCCACAAATGCAAAATGTCTGAAAGAAACATTTTCCTCTGTCCTATTTAATCTTAATATAATAAAAGATTATGCAGTTTACAGACATAGCATTTTATCAAGAGTTTTATTATGTTGTTAAACCTAAAATATCTTCCAACTTTCAAGAAATAACAAATCATGCATTTAGGAGACCTGATAAACTAAGCCTGAAATTAAATTCAACAATTAGGAAACATAAAAAGATACCTTTTTTTTTTCTGCCATTTAAATCTATGATAATATGAATCTCTGCAAGTGTATATCAGTGTAAACAAGCCTAACTTGGGCTGTCCTATGTAGGTTAGGACTCTTTTACAGATATTATTGTCATTTATTATTCAAAGGTTACCACTGAAAAAAGATTCTTTGACTGAAAAACAGGAAAAAACAGTAAAGCACAATTCCACTTATAATTTTAGGATATAGCTAGGCAACAGACTGTCAAAGTTAGCAGCAGAGGAGTATCATAAAGCATTATTCTTCTTTTTATATCTGTCACTTTTGAGTGATTGATTATGATTGATAAATGTAAAGTTCAGAAATTTTCAAAAGTCAGGTCACCACTTTGCTGAAGAAATTAATGTTCGAAAATGTTTTAAGTAACTTTTTATTAATTTACCTTCTTTTTGATGCCTCTGGAAAGGGATGTTAAGAGCAGGAAGTAGCAGGGTATCAAAACGCAAGGCTGAAGCAGATAAATATATGGCTAAAATCAGTCAGCCATGGCAAACAACCTTCTACTTACTGCCTGCAATGCCAGCGTGGTGCAAGGAGAATGGGCAGAGCTCTGCAGTGCTGTCAGGAATTGCACACATGAGGGATCCCAAATTCAACCTGGTGCTGGATGACATGTGAGGCAGATGATCAGCCTGGAATAGTACTAGGCACATATGCTGAAAATGAAGAAAACTTATTGCCAGAAGGCAGTGAAGAGATTAAAAAAAACTATCAATATCTGGTTGATAAAGGGATTAAAAAAAAAGCTCATGGAGAGTGAGTCCATTTGTGCTTATTAAAGATGGAGAACCAGAAGCTGTTCTCAGCTCAAGTTTCCGCCACTCACTGACAGCTGCAAGTCCTAACAAAAGAGAGATCAGGACCACTGATGAAGCAAAGAACCCCACTAACAATGTCCATCCTCCTGCAGAGCCTCCCCACATCCTGTCCAGGATCCCATCCATCCCACTTCAGCCCCCCCAGAACTGTCAGCTCTTTCCCCAGCAAGACCACAACAGCTCTGGTCTCCAGCTCCTCATCCACCAGCTCAGCCATGACCTCAAATGCAAACCCATCCACAGGTCCATATCGTGGCCAAGACTTGTCCTGTTTCTGATCTTAGTGCAGATGCTTGGCTCTAGAGCTGCTTTTTTGCTTCCAGTTGCCCTGTTCCTGGCAAGGTAGGACAGGTCCTGCTGCCAATGGGAGCCCATGGCCCCCACAGGACCCTGTCAAGATCATCTGTAGCTTGCCTGTTACCATATCTTCCCTAACTTTGTTCTGACCACAGTCTAAGCTACAGTAGTCCCAGTATCACAAAAATATTGTGAAACATGAGTTTAAGGGCAGCATGTTGACAACTGCACCAAGAGGAAGCAGAGGGTTTGCATCTGAATGGCACATCTCTGAGAAAACAACTGGTCTCCAAGGACTTAAAAATGATTAGAAAAGGGAGCCTTCCTTGGGAAGGTGCAGTCCACACTGGAAAAATATCTCTACAAGAGGCCTGAAAACACATTTGAAATTCTTAGCAGGCTCAAAGATTGATGTCTCTGTAAGCCAGTTACTTTTAAAATATGACCTCCATAAGCAAAACTATAAGGATGAGGAAATTTAGAAACTCAGTAACTTCAAGGGAGAATGTGTGACTCTTCTCTGAAAAGCAACTTGTTTTTTGTTTTTGTTTTATTTGTAATTTAAAAAATAAACAAAACAAAATTTGGGACTGATACTTCGATCATATTCCTTGGTAACAGTGTAAGTGTTCACACATATTTTACGTTGACAAGACACAGGGCAGAAGATACTGACTCTTGCAACTTCAAAGTAGCAAACACTTTGTTAAAGTATAAACCAACAAGATAACAAACTTCTTTTAAACAATAGGTCAGTGAATTTACAATCAGATTGACTGCCTCATCATTTCAGCAATGAGCTATCAACGTGACATGGTTTTATGATTGTTTTTATTGGTATTCCTCATCATAACAATATGTAGTGCAGTTGGAGTGAAAGTTACTGCTCCATCTCCAAGGATCATCAATAGATTCAGGTATACCTGTCTCAGAAGAGAAGAACTACATACTCCAGAGGACTTTGTGTTGCCTTGAATTTTTCCATTTTTCACTCGGACGGACCCAGCAGCAGGTGCTCGCTACTGTCTCACCTTCAGCGTTTAGTGTAAGGCCTTCGGTTCTCAGACACTCTCTCGCTCATTTTATTTCATTTATTAGGTTCAGTTCCAATTATACTGCGTTATTGTGTGTTCTGATATCTTATTTAGTAAATTAGCTTTTCTTCTTAGATTGTTTGCCACCACTTTGTTTTTATGCCTACCTCCCTTTTCCATTTTCCCTTTCTCCCTTTCCTTTTCCCAGGGTGTGGTCCATGGGTCCCCCACCCCAGTCATCATGGAACTGGGCCAAACCAGCCTGAAAATCAGTGACACAATGTGTGACAGAAAGACTATTCTTTAAAGAGATAGACACAGTGTCAAACATAATTTAAAAGCAAGCAGCATTGAAGTTAAAATTTCAAATAATAAATAACTATAAATATGGAGTTCGTTTTAACATAAACATAGACATACTAGAAATCCATGAAAAATTGGATAGACAGAATAGCATTCAGCTTCTGTTCTGATGCTGAATCAGAAAAGGTTTGTTTGTTCATCATTCTCTGAAGATGCAGCAGACAAACTCCCGGAGAAACACATTCCAGAGAACAAACCTGGCATTGCGCAGATTGTGTGAGCAATACAGGACTGTAAGGCTATAACAGTAGACAAAGGTGTAGTAGAAAATTATTGCAGCAGAAGATAAGAAGTCACTGCAATGATTAAAGTGTTGATAGAAAATTGGCTCAAACAGCCATACTTTAACATAGCAGATTCTTCTTTAGCATACTCCTGTGGGAAGGCTACCAGATTATCAAGTATACTTTGAAAGTTCACTTTAGTAGAAAAAAAAAAGTCTTAGATTGCCTAATACTGATATATAAATTGCTAAGAATTGCAGAACATGAACAGAAGAAGAGAGAAAGAAACAGAAAAATATCTAGGCAATAAACTCAGTGCATCATGGTAGTTCTTTACAAATAATTAAAAAACAAGCAGAAAATGTGGAAAAAAAAAAAAAAAAAGAAGAGAAATACTAAGAGCACCCTTGGAATACCATAGCACTGTCAAAGTGATAAGTAAGTCTGGAAAACAGCTCAAGACTGGGCACAGTCTGTGATGACTTCCTCCTAATAACTGGTATTTCACTAAATTTCTTGACTAATAGAATCTAATTTCTAGTCTCTCTTATCTGTGGAGTTACTGTAAGACTTCATTTACTGTACAGTATATTAAGTTGTAAGATCTCCAATCTCTTCAAACTCCTGCTGGAAACGTCAGAGTTCAGTACACTACACGATCACACAAACCTCTATTCCTTCATAGTCCAGGTCAAAAAACAGTTTTCCTGTTTTGGTGAAATTTCCACACAGACTTGTTCTTAACACCTTCCAGAAAAAAAATTCATTGATATGTATTTTTGAAGAAAATGTTGAACAATGTGTAGGACTGTCTAACTGAAGAGAGGGTTTGGTTTCATTTAAAAGAGGAAATATGGAGCACATAAATGTAAAGTACCTGTTTTATCTATTTACTGATAGATGAATGTAGTCAAAAATATTTTACCATGGTATCAGACTAATACGGAAATACTTGGTTGCAAATGTAGCTGACTAGAACCTGTGGAAATGTTACGTAGTTAACAACAAATGCCATTGGAAGTAAAATGATTTTCTTGTTCATATGATAAACTGATTATTATGACTTTAGTGTGGGAGTCAGAAAAAAAGGTGTTACAAACATTATTTAGCTCACCTACAAGAAAACTTAAGTAAATGTAATAAATCTTCAGTGAATATGTAGGAAATAGCAGGAGAATGTATCCACGACGAGGTAAAACATTAGCCATTCCTGCTTCACCAATTGTACTTGATTTGATCTTCCAGAGAAAAAGTACAAATCGTCTAGAAAGAGTTGGACTTAAGGGAACACAAGGAAGAAAATTCTTTGGGTCTTTCAACGTCTCCCTATAAGCATGAGCATTAAGTAGATAAGGCATTGGTACCGAGGCTGCATGGGATGTTGTCATATGCTAAATACACCTTTTGTAAAATAACAGAGATATTCTGTGGCATGAATTTAATCCTCAAGATGACCAGATAAATGCAATTCAAATCTGCTACACGCTTGAGTAGATAAATGTTTGAGAATTCCTGAATCAGTCTTACAGGTATTAGATCTACGTTTCAGTAGCAGGAAGAAGCATGGTAATGTGATAAAATACACAGTGGTCTGCACAGCGTTTTTCCCAGGGCTGTGTGAAGACCATACTGTAGGACGAAAACAATCTGTGAGTTGTGCATTTAACACACCATCTTGAAGAGCAAAAACTCAAATCTTCAACCAATTATTTGATGATGATTAGTTAATAAGATTTTTTTCAACAAAAATTTTACTCTTATTGGGCTCATATAGGACAAATTTTTAAATGAATTAAATGAAAGTACTTCAAGTGTTTCAAAGGAGAAGGAAATACAGGTTTGAGAAAGTAACTATTTGAATAATTACACCTCTTAACACTTGTAAAGAAGTAAATTTTGTTTGCTATTTGATCTTGCTAGCTTCATCCATGTTTAATATGTGCATGGTCCAAGTGCATTAAGAAAGGATTTAATCTGTGTTTAGGTGTTGTTTGACATAATAAAAGATGTTCAGAATTGCCTACTTGTGAGCTTGTGTTCATTCACATCTTCTAAAGAAAATAAAATCTTTCCCGAGAAAAAGCCAGAATTCTTGAAATAAAACAGAAAACATAATAATCCACAAATTATTCTGCATTCAGAGTCAGAGTTTTGTTGCTAGGACACTGTAACCAGATGGTATCAGGAGAGATTGCTTTATTTAAAGATTGGAATCTGTAATCAAAATACTTAGCAGGTAATAAAATAAGTATATGTATAGATCAATGCAGACCAGGTGAAGTATTAGACAAGTGCTAGAACGCTTATGAAAACTGCAAATCTTTAAATCAGATCAGTTATCATGACACACTGGCCTGATAAAAGAAGATCATAATTTGCCTTCTACAATTAGGATGGAAATTCAGTTGGGATATAAATTAAGGAATAAATATTGATGAACATGCCAAGAAGGCACAGTGATTAATTTATTTCTTGTATTTCAATGGTAACGACTTGTAGGTCTCTAAAAAGCCTTGAATGAATATCTGTAAAACATGTTGCAGCTACTGTGAAGGAAAGTTATTTGCAGAGATAAGAAGAAATGATGATTAAAGTTAGGCCAAATGTACCAAGTGCTTTCAGACAAAGGAAAGAAACTTAGGAAAACTGAAGCTTTTCATACTTACAAATTACAACGATGGGATTTATAACGTATAAAAAATTTTTATCTTGTAGAAACCTAGACAAAAAGTAATACATGCAAATTATAACATCAAGAAAAAAAAAAAANACTAAATAGCTTGCTGTTTATTTTTTCAGAAAAAAAAAAAAAAAAAAAAGTTCAAGGTTTTTTTTTTTCCTTGGTGCAAAAAAAAAAAAAAAAAGGTTTTATTTTACATAAAGTGTCTCAATTATTCTAGTTTAGCGTGACTAAGGTGGCAGGGTTTTCATGAGATATTTGGATGAACCACTTAATTTAATATGTATATCATAATAATGATCTCCTTAACTTGGTAGCTGTAAAACATCTCTTCCTGCTCTTAGTATTACTGTGTGGCTAGAACTGTGATCATGTAGTGTATTAACAACTTTACCAATAGCCTAAGTTGCTGAACACATGCAGTAACCCCAGATACAAGTTATATGTAATTAATCATAGCTAGCACTGAAATATTCTGAATGAAGTACAATCAGAATAATTTAATAGATTAAAAAAATCCACAATATATTATCTTTGAAACATTAAGACAAGTATATTGCCTAATTGCAATTAGTTGGCATTTTCTCACTTCTTCATTCTGAGTTTCCATCTGACATTTCAGTTCTTTCATGGTGTGAGATTGCAAAGAAGTTTATTACAGAGGATATTATCAGCAAAATTTTTCTGATGTGAAAATGTCCCCCAAATATCAAAATAAAAGCTGGTAGTGTGGCATATGAATTCCTTCTAGTACTCATTCTAAAGTGTCAGAACAGTTACTCATATTTTCTGGTGGGAGGATTCCTTTCTGCATTTTCCCTTTAGTAGCAATCCAGCCTGCTCAACACATAACCCAGTCAGCTACAGTTCTGCCCCCTCATGTAAGACAGGTTTTGACTTTACAGTGTCAAGCCCTTGTTTACAGCAAGCCAGTTGATTTTGCAGCACCACATGGTATCCTGGTAGCTCATTTTCAGTTGTGTTGTATAGGTTGGAATCTTAGCTTTTATCTGTTTTTATTTTTATTTTATTTTTACCTTACTTAAATAACCATTTAACTTTTAGAAAATCTCAGATGTTGTAAATTGGAATAATCTCTGTCAGCTCAGGCTAGCAAGATTTACACTTAGCATTCTTTCATCATTTTCTGGCCAATAACAATGTCTTTCAAATCTTAATGACAGAGTGGTACCAGAATTTGATGACAGCATAATTTAAGAAACCAAAACAAGCAAGAAACAAAATACTCTGAATTACTTTAATCAAGAAAGATCTTCATGTCCAAATTCACTTCTCAGAAAGCTGGAAAGTGTGGTTGTCCTCTCATGCTATCTGAAGGTATTAATCAAGAGGATATACATTCTCCAAAGGAAATATATATATATATATATATTCTGAAGTCCAAATTCATTATGGCATTTTACCTTTCCAATATATGCTTTATGGTGCAACATTACCTTAAAGCAAACTTGCTTCTTAGAGGTGGGAGAAATTATGAAGAAGATCTTTTTTTCTCATAAGTTGATTTTTTGAAATATGAAACTGGCAAAATGGGTGAAATAAAAGGCTATGAATTTTCTGAATTATTTCATATATTTCATATATTGATGAAAATCTTGTCATTTAGATGCTCTGACAACTCATAGATGTACACTTGTACTTCTACGGTTAGAAAAACAAAAACAAAACCCAACCCCACAACAACGAAAAACTAGAACAAGAAAAAAGAGTTGGGGTCGTGAAAGCAACTTACTAAAATTAATTTAGTGATTTACTTTTAAAACATGTGAATATGTTCATACCAATGTAGCAGTTAGACTATTCTAAGCTGAAGTTTGCATATAAAAGATCTTATCTTGACAACTGATGTGTATAGAGACTTAATAAAAAGATGTAATAATTTCCAATTTATACACCGAAGCTAAGGCACAAACACACTAGCAGCATATTTCACCTGAACAATTGCAGCTGTCTGTGACATATGTATATACATCTGAAAGTAACCTTATGACTTTAAGATACTTTTTAATATCAGGATTGAAAAACAGGTCGAATTTCCCAGCCGTAATTCTTCTGGACATCAACAAAGTACCTAAAGAGCAGAGAAACCACACCCTAAAAATGTTTTTTTTTCTTTCCAGTGATTGTAATAGGATCTTGTTATCTTTATGTCTGTTGTTAACAACTATATCTTTGGACAGTTAGGTTTAGTCAAATGATTTGCATCTGGATAACTGAAGCCATAGAATGAAGTTGTGACAGACCAGGAGGTTGAACTGAGATCTCTGAAAGTCTCTATCAGCTCCCTGCCAAGCTGAACTTTCCTATGGCAAAGGATTCTTGGTTATCTGAAAGACAAGTTTAGATTCCTTGTGTGAATAAATGTGAATTTCATCTTTCACAAATGTCCATAGAAAAAGATTCTTTAGAATTTGTAAAAATGTATTAGATGCCTGTGGAAACTGACATTCAATTTATACAGTCATTCAGAGGTAACTCCCAAAATAAAGATATTCTTTCCAAAGAAGATCAAACAAATTCTTTTCTTAAATATAAAGGTTGAATTCACTCTGTTTGGTAGAAATCTTTCATTTTATTTGCTCAGCACTGTTGGGCACAGCATTAATGTATGAATAGCACATATATGTGCAGCAGTATCTATTTTCCTGGAAAATTCTACTGAATTTATAGCTACAGTTTATCTTTAAAAACATTCACCTAAGAAAGGATGCCAAATTCAATGGTGCAGATATACAAGGCAAATTTTGTTCCTCTTTTCGTTTTCTATTTATTGTAGCATTTCGGTAGAGAATTAGATCCCTTGATGTGTATAGCAATATACCTGTTTTATATAATACATGTGTTTTTTGTTTTCTGACAAAGAGCCCACCAGGAAATTTTATATCTTCATTATATAGAAGGAATTTTAAAAGTGCAATAATCTGCCTTGGTTATTTTATGGACAAATAATACCAGAGTAATTACAAGCCTGTAGGAGTGAATTTTCTGTGTTACCTGCAATGAACCTTTATACAAAACCTGAAGTGATCTTATTACAAAGAATGATGGTGTACAGATGAATGGTTTAAGGTAACCATGACACTGTTATGTCATCAAATTGTGGTATCTGTAATTGACTAACTAGAAAGTCAATTATTTTGCATTGAAGGAATTGAATAGATACCAAAACTATCTGTCCTAGAGTATAAATTCATGACAATACATATTTGGTACAATGTAGGTGTAGTATTTATTCCCATACTCTGTCCTGACATAAATCTTAACATGGGAATTCATGGAGAATATAGGTGACTGAGGCTATAATTTACACGCAACAATTGAAGGAGTATGTGAGCATCTCCAGCTTTTAAGTCTGGATAACAATCTGGAGGTCTGGAAGAATCTCTCTTTTGTCTCAATTCTAATCAAGTACTTTACTGGAATGAAACATAAAACTGTAATAAAATTTGCAGATGAGTGAAATGAAGAGAAAACAGTCACGTCAGAATCGGTTCCAGAGAATACTTTGTATGCTTTTCTCATTCAAAGTCAAATATAAGCTCATATGCCCAGGATCCAGGAATATAGATCACATGACAAGATGGTTCTGTATTCTCTAGAAAGCACTTTCTCCAGTTATAACTGAGGTAATAGCTGGGATAGAGGCAGGAATTCTTGTGTAGAAATACTAGGCCAGTTACTGGAACGTATAAAATATTAATTTTATATGCACTAACAGCCCTGGAGATACTGAAGCAGTTCAGAACAGAGGTGGAAGAAAAAGTAAGAATTTAAAAGTCTTTGAAAGACTAGTTATCTCTCTCCCTTCTGATATAAAAATAAATATACAGTGATCACAATATGGTGACAGTAACACTGATAGCAGAGAGTTAGCTGATACAGCAAAGTCTGACGTTCAAAAGTTGTTCAATATAGTTCAAAACTTCTATATTGAAATCAGCCTCATCTATGAGAGAATCAGTGTGATTAACTGCTGAAACTAGTACAAGGACTTCACACTGATTATCTGCCACTGAAGGATAAAGTGAGTATGTTTGTCTTTTTAGAATAGGAGCCATAGCTCATCAAGAGGCCAGCAATTACTGAGTGAAAAGTTGTAGTCTTTGCCATGTAAGAGATCTGAGTAGATCATCATAATAGTCCCCTTTGTACCTAAACTCTCTGATTTATCAGATCTTTCATTATCTGGGATCAGTGTTAACAGACTTTATTTCCACGTGCCTTGATTCCAAGGTCTTTGTAAATTTTCACTTGAGCTTTGCAACACTGCAAATTTGTGAATGAAAGATTTGTCAGGCATTTTAACCTATACACTGAGCAAATGAGTGCAAGGTATTACATGCCAAAACACACAGAAGAGAAAAAAATTTCACCACTGGCTAGAATTAAACTCTGAATTTCAAAGGTCTCTAAAAAAAATGTAATCACGTTTAAAACAGCTTCTTTCAACTACCAAAAATATTCTATGATAAATTATCCATATCCATTTGCTTACTTGTTGGGAAGGAATCGCACTCAAGTTTCTTTATGGTGGCCTAAAAATACAAGACATTGATCATTCATGTAAACATATAGCACACACAATACAGTACTCTGTACACATGAGTTTTGCTAATAACTTATGTGAGGATATTTGAGTGCTTTAACATACATGTGTAATATTTGATAGACTAATGTTTCAATATAAACTGTACTCATAATAAATGGGCTGCAGGTAGAAGAATACGGACAGAGTCATAGGAAAAACAAATGTGCTAAAGTCTATTAAAAAATAAGTTCGGCAGCCATTGAGCTGCAGCTTATCTCTCTTTCGCTGCCCCAGGACATGTGCATCTGCTTGTCCCTTAGACAAAGGATTTTGCAACCCTTTCCCAGGACTTGCTTGGACTTGTTCGGACATGTTCATCAGCAAACTTTGAGGCAATGGTATGAAATAGTAGTCTCTTACACTAATGCAATGAAAATATACTTTTGCTTAGTATGACATTATATAATAACATACTGTATGTCTCTATTAAATAAGTGAAAAGCATTGTGGTCTTAAAGTGAAGTCCTTTCATGGCTGGGCTCTGTGTTCTTCCACAGGTGTTTGTGAGCCTTGGAAGAAAGCAAATACAAAAGCCTTAAAAGAACATCCATACCATTTGGATATAAAGTGTTTCAATAAAAAGAAAGTCTAAGGAAATGACTAATTCAAGTCAAACACAGAGATTTATTGAGCTTTCTCTGATGAGAACTTAAAGGAACAAAACCACAAATAATAAATCAGATGTCTGTGGCCCTTCACATATTTATGTTTCAATTAAATTGGCAGTCTGCCACATTTAAACTTAGCTCTGTTATTCAGACTCTCCTGTGCAAATGAATAGGTTGTGCTTGTACAGCTAAATCAACTTAGGCATTTTTTGTCAGATTTTTTCCCTCTTCTGTCTTCTGGAGAAACTAAATGTAAAAGATGCTGATGCACACTCTGCATTTTACATATGGAGCTAAAGATCCATTTGCTGAAGAAGGGTAAACAGTTTTGATCAGAAAGGACAGTTGGAGGTCAGGTTTAAATAGATGTGTAACATTAGCCAGGCTTGGCTGGCCATGGTTTAGCCTCTGTTACTGAATGACTGTTCAAATATTAATGTTTAGTAAACACAAAATACAGAATATATGCTACTGAATTTATAAACAAATACAAAATAGTAATGTAACACATTTGAACAATGCTTTGAATATAATTGTTAGAAAACTGTGGAAAAGAAAATAGTTATTTTTTAGCAAAACAATAATACTTTAATATATAGAATGGATTCTTGTTCCACTGTTGTTGTTCTGTTCCTAGATGGTAGCAGAATAAACATCTAATCACCTTGATAACACTGGATTAAAGTCCCTAAGGGAACTAAAGAGAATCTAAGTGTTAGAATCTCTACCCATTACTCTTTATAGTGCTTCTCAAATCTGATTGAAATTTATGTTATTAAATGGGGTCTGATAAGGAACTGTGAAGGTACACCCAATGTCCCTTTAAAGAGTTATTGCGAAGTACTGGGGAAGGAGTACAGATCCATGGTAATCATAGCTGAAGTGTGAACAGTGCGAAACTGATCATAAATCCCAAAGAAATTTAATTTTTCTCTTGTTTATTTTTGTTTTCTTATGCATCATCTTCTTCATGAACTGTACCCTGCTTTCTATCATTTATTTCACTTTTATTGTGATCTTCAGATTTTGAGTGTCACACTGGTAGACTGGGTTTCCTTCCTTGTTATTCTGTGTAATGCTTTCCTAGCTCTCACTCATCTTCTACTTCTTAATGGTGTTCATGCTATCACTTCGCAAAAAAAGCCATATTAATGTTACTGTTAATGCTTGTCCTGAATATGTTGATCTGTATTCTTTCATCAAGGTTGATTCAGGGCATTGTTTTTTTTACTTAGAATTACAGCATGGCAACCTTCCCAATAAGTTCTGAAGAACTCCAGCAAACAAAGCCTTTGAAATAGTTTATGGTTATTTCTAACCACTACTGAAAATCTTCATGACCATTTCATAATGATCATACAAGATGACAGTTGAAAAATTACTTTAATGACAACGCTAATGATATTTTTCCAAACATTTTCAAGTTTATAAAAGGTGCTAACAGCATTTCTTCATCATAGTTATATGTCTACAAGAGTATCATTTTCATTACAAAGCTCATTTCTTGATAGGAAAAATTACATTTCTTTTAACATTTCTCTTTCTGAAATTGTGCTGTCTTTGGGACATTAGTAGACATGTTTTTGTCTTCTTTTCACTGACAAATCTCTTCACCTGTTTTGCTTTGATTGGCTTGCTCTTTGGTGTTTTTTATTTACTATTGATACAGAGCTAAGCCAGCCAACGTCAGCAGCAAAATCAGCCTTGTAATTTCTTCACGAATCTATAAGATAACTAACTTCTTTATGATTTGTTACTCAAATTAGATGAGCAATAGCTAACTACAGAAAACTTTTTAACTGCATTGATTGCCAGTAAAAAACACCAAAGAATACTTTTACCATCTTTAAACACAATCCTGCAGTATTTGTTACAATAGAATGTTTTTTATCAAATATCTCATCCCTATGTGTTCTGTAAAACTGCTTGAGAAATACGTTAGTTTTGACAAAAAAAAAAAAAATAGCCTATTGGTCTATATTCTTTTCAATACACAATGTTTGAGAAGTTCTTTCTCTGCATACATAGGCTCGATATTTTAAAAACATTCCCTCTCTTCTGTTAGCTGAAAACCTATTTCTTTGTTTTGTGATGCTATACATTTTTGAAACACAGTGAGACTTGTTACAGCAGGCAAAGTCATCTATTCCACACAATGTATTATAAAGTCTTTTTTTTCATCTTTTCTCCCTTCATTTCACATTCTATTTAAAAGCATATGGGAAGTCTGAAGGACTGGTTTGTCACTTGCTTTAAGCTTTCCTGCAGCTGAATGTATTTGTGAAAAATCTGAAGTGCTCAGTGCAAAAGAAGATACTGATCTGAGTAATGTTGTTACACATTCTCGCTTCATTTTATTTTTGGATTTAAGGGAACTTTAATTCATCCTTTTAGAACATGAACAAATTATAAAATACCTGTTATCTCAGTTGATAAGGCAGTTTCCCTGTAGTATGAATATATGATGCATTATACATTGTATAATACGAGTTTCAGTATATATTAGACATAAGATTTGGAGAGAAGAGAGAAAAGTGAGAGAGAAGTAAATTGGTCAGCAGATGAGGGCTGCTGGTGTTACTCAGATTTCTCTGTATCAACACATCAGGAAATCAGTGAATTTCCATGAAAATGTACTGTGAGAGAATCTTAAACTCTGCAGAGCACTGCTTCCTTTCTTACTCTGCTCTTAAAGATTTCTTGCCATGTCTTTTATTAGTCAGCAAGACCAAAGAAAAGCCGTGCACACCTTGCAGTCCTCTGAAGAGGACACAATGATATGCATCTGCCAAGTTTTGCTGCTAGATCTGACAGGAGTCACAGGAAAGGGGAGACAGTGCAGAGCATTTTGTGTCTGTTATTTTAGGTAAATGAAACAGGCAGACAGAGGTTGTAGTAATTGAAATAATCCCTGAGCTGCTGAGATTCACTCCTAAATTCATAGATTAATGTAATACAACTCATTTAAATTCAATACTGATGTAGAGAAGAGACATATCTTGACAGGAAGATTGTCCAAATACACGTTAGTTTTACTGCTCTTTGACTACATGGATTTTTACAGGCAGTATCCCACTCCTCTAAGTATTAGAATAGACTAATTGTAGCCTTTGCTGCAAATCACAGAAATGAAGGGTAGAATTAATGTAGTTTAAATTAAACTAAGGCATCAAATAAGCTTGAATACTCTTTTGTAAATAGCAGAGATTCAGGTCTCATTTAGGTGATCAGAGTAGCTCAGCCTTCTCACTTGTTCTTCTGCCCATCTCCCCCATTCCACTGGCTGTGTGGTGTTCAAATAGTTACTGAGATCAACCTTCAACAATCATTTTTACCTGTGTGGGGAAACACCATTGGATTTCCAATTTCAAATCTACCACAAAAAAGACTGGTATTTGAACTGCCATCAGCAGTATGACTGTATTAATGGATGGCGGGAACCAGGTATAATCAGAACAGTGGTAGGAAATTGGATTGCCTACACAAATGCTAAATCCAGAATGTTTCCCTCTTTCTCCCACAGAAAACCTATTTTAGACCTGAGATGGTTTTGTTGTCAAAGACACTTTATGCAGATTTCATCTGATAAAATGCAGTCATCTGCATGTAGAAGTGGGCTTTCATCTCAAACCACTGCTTCAAGCCAGCAAAAAGACAATATTTGGGGTGATCCAAAGTGTACCTCCTTCAGGGAAGAGTGCAGCACTTCCCTTGATTACTGTCTGGTAACCAGCTATTTCAACTTAAAAACGTACTGAAACACATGTAAATTAGAGATTTTAGCTGTTTTCAAATTCTTTCTTCTACACATAAACTTCTCTAACCTTCTCTAAAAACCAGTATCTGCTTTAAGCGACTGCACTGTTCCTTAGCATGGATGTTGACGGAAGTTCTTAAGAGCTACTTAATATTGTCTCTTTTCCCTTTCATCAGAAAGAGGATTTAAGCATGGGATTACTTCTTTCATGATTTCCACACAGTATCACTCCTGAGTCCTGAGGAAGAGCCATAGACCTGGCATTCAAGATCAGGTTGGTTGGGGCCCTGGGCAACCTGATCTAGTGGGGAGCAACCAGCCCATGGCAGGGAGTTGGAGCTTGAAAGTCTTTAAGCCAACCCATTTCTATGCTTCTATGCATCATTCTGGTTGATATCATGAGTCTATAGAATCAGCTTCATTTAATGTATTCTTTATTTGAAACACAGTTTTCTTCTGCAGGCCATTCCTGATTTTGTAGTCTTTTAGCATCTCATATAATTCCTCTTTGATGTCTGTTTCCTGGCTGAAGAGTACTAAGTGGAGAAATTAATCTCATCCTCAAAGACACATCTCAAATAGATCAAATAAATCACTCCTCAAAAGTGCCAGTTCCTCTTTACTGATTTCTGAGGGAGCCCAAGATGGCTAAGCCAGAAACAGACACTTATGCTGTATACTTTTAAATTTACATGAGATCAATCTCACCCTCTGTTTCTCTCTTTCCATGAAACACATCATTTTTTATCAGATATAAACATAACAAAATTGTTGAGGTGTATCCAGTGTGGAAATGGTCAAGGAATATAAAGTACCTATAAAATTTGGCTTACTCACTGTAAGAAGAGATATGGAAAAGATAAATCCAGGCTGAATCACTATGTCATTTACTGTTATGTCTTCTTCATTTTTTCTTTGTTTTTTACTTCAGAGTTAATAATATTTTTATTTTTTTTATATTTTTTTATAATATTTTATATATTTTATATATATTATATATATATTCAGATATGAACTCAAGATAAATGCCAGTGTTAGAATAAACTTTGTATGTAGTGCTCAGAACTGTTAGATATTAATTTATAAACAAAAACTAAACACTAACATACTAAATTAATGAACTCTTTATTTACCTTCTGAGAAGGTGATGTTAGGCAAACTGATTTTTCTTCTATCTGTTTCTTTAAAATAATTACTTTCCTAGTAGTTTAAAGCTTTCCTAATCTTTTCTGGTTGTTAACGTTGCTGCGCGCGATACTCGCAACTACCTGTAACCCCAGCTTGTAAAATGTGTTCTCTCAGTGCCTGTGTTTGTCCACTTGGCAGAGCTCAACATTGTCAGCAGTCAGTCATGCTAGCAGCTCCCAAATTGCCTCTGGGTCAGTCATGTGCTTGTGGTTTATATTAAATTTGTGAGAGGACTTGAGTTCTCCTGTTGCTTTTTTTTTCCATTTAGATTCATAGATGTTAAGGCCAGAAGAGACTGTGGTGATCATCTATTCTGCCTCCCATGTAACACAAGACCCAGAACACTCCTGATTTAATTCATGCTTGAAATAGAGTATATCTTTTAGAGAAAACAAAGCAAAACAAAACAGTTCTGTTTAATATTTCCAGAAAAAAATACTCTATAACCTAAAGCAGAGCTATATGAAATACTATTTATCTGCATTTTTAAAGGTGTATACCTGTTATGGTTTTATGATTTTTGTTGTAATATTGATATTCCACATCATAACATCATGTGGTGTATTGGGAGTTAACGAGTTAATGCTCCAGCTCCGTGGATCATCGATAGTTCTGGGTGTACCTGTCTCAGAAGAGAAGAAGAACTACATTCCCCAGAGGACTTTGCAATGCTTTGCATTTTATGTATTTACGCTCAGAGGGAACGATAAAAACTGTCTGCGGTCACGGGACTCTCTCTACCTTTTGGGATGGAGCTCAGCAGTGGGAGGTTGTTGCAGCCGTCCGCCTTCAGCGTTAGCGTAAGGCCTTCGGTTTATCAGACACTCTCTCTTGCTCATTTTATTTGATTCATTAGCCTCAATTCCAATTATATTGTATTATATTGTGTTATTTTGCTTTCTGATATCTTATTTAGTAAATTAGCTTTCCTCCTCAGATCGTTGTCACTGTTTTGTTCCTAGGCCCATCTCCCTTCTCCTTTTTTTTCCTTTCCCCCTTCCCCTTCCCCGGGGTGTGGGCCCGTGGGTCCCCTGCCTCAATTGTCACGGTACCAGGTCAAACTGTCACGCAAACCATTGACATTTTTTGGTGCCCAACGTGGGGCTCGACTAGCTACCTTAGCCAGGCAGAGGCATACTTTTAGAGTGAATCTCTGTCTTTTGTTAGGAAGCTTGTCTGTACTGCAGGTCCTGTATGACAAAACACGACCTTGAAGTCCAGGCATACTGCCAGTTCTTCTGGGGTATTTGTAACCTTTTTGGGTGCCACCAGCTTGTTTGAGTAAAAGAAAAAAAATGTTTTTATTGTTTCTGTTAAAACTGCCCTTACAGGGATTGTACTGCATTGCTTTTTCCCTTTTAATGCTCAAAACGTACTGCAACTTGGTTAAGCTTACCATTCTGATTCATGGAGTCTGGTCCCTATGCGATAAACTAAAAGCAGTGATGGAGGCACCTACCAGATCCTGGGCACCCTGGCTAGTGTAACAAACGATAGCACGTTAACAAACCATAACAATACCTTATTTCCAGCATGAGTTTCAACATCCAGCCTTTGGCTTCCATTGTGCTCCCCTAGATAGAACGAGACATTCATATTTCATCCTGCCTTCTTTCAGGTCATGCCTTAACATCCTCTTTGTTTAACAAAGCAGATATCTCTGTCAGCATTTAACTGTAAATTGTTTTTGTGTTCTCCTGACATGAATACTTACAGTTACTAAGTGTCACAAAAATCATCAGTGAAAATCAAAAGGAATTATGCTAAAATTGTTGCTAACAGGAGGGTTCTGGCTCTAGTTTTTTAACTTACTTATTATGTGCAAAGTACAAAAAGTTTCATTACAGTACCAACACCCAACAAATTAAACCAGAACTATGAGGAAGTCACTGTGGAGGCCAAGCCAGGCTATTCACAGCAGCACATAGTACCAGGACAAGGAACAAGAAGAATAACTTCAAAATGGAGAGGTTCAGGCTAGGTGTAAGGAGAAGCTTTTTCCCAAAGAGAACAGGTAAGCAATGTCACAGACTCTATACGTGGGAATTTTCCAGCCAAGCAACCTGGCCTGACCCAATGTTCACAGCCTGCTGTGAGCAAGACCTTGAACCAGAGACATCCTGAAGTCCTTTCCAGCCTGAGTGATTTCTATCAATCCACAGTTTTGTAAGATGCTTCAAGACACACTAACACAAAAGCATTTCAGCTGCTTACGTTTCTGTAACATCAAAAATGAATATACATGCCAGTTTTGCAGAAATTAAGAAATCCATTAAAAAAAAAATCCCCAGAAAAGAATTGCACTACCAAAAATAATATCTGCTGAAAATTTACAAAACTTGTACTTATTTAAACATCAAAACTACTGCCCATTTAGAAATAACTGGATTTGTGTAGCTCAAGACAAACAATTCTGAGATATGAAAACACCCACTAATGTGTGTATTCCAGCTTTCTATCACTTGTCTTGGTCAGGATCAGGAAGGAGTGGATTCACAACACTAAAGACAACATCAGTATAAGATGTCTGTCCTTGGTATTTTGTTAGTTGCCAAAGAATATAGGGGCCCAACAGAATCAGATCAGAGACTGGGAGTGATCTCATTATCTACTAGATCAGGTAAGTTCCCTTGAAAACTTTTGGAGATGAAAATGCTTTTCAGAACAGCCAGTGTGTAACAACATATTGCATACTTATATCCAGGCAAATAATCCAAATCTTTTTGCAACTGTAATCCTTTTTTTCTTTTTTTTCATATTCTAAATTTGGTAATATGTACATCTGAATAATAACTATTCTCTATTTTTTTCTTTAAAGTCTATTTGAGAACAATTATTGCTTGGACTTAGGATCTCTATGAGATCTGCTAGAAGATGATTCAAGATGTTTAGATGATTCTCTCATTACAACAAAAAGTAGAGGCACAAAATCAGTTCATTTCATGTATTTAATCTTTATCATGTTAATATTATAATGTTTTATTGATTAGCATGCAATGAAAATGCAAGCCACACTCCTCATAGAATTTTATACATGTACATTTGTATTCTATTGGCACCACTACCTTTATCAGTCAAACTTGTAATCTCATTAAAAAGGTATTTTGTTAGTTTGATAACATCTACATTAAGCAAACTGCTGACTGGCATTAATTATCCTCCTTAATCCTTATTGTTTGTGTCACCTGTTCTATTATTTTTCCCAGACTTGGTATCAGGAGGATGTCTAACCGTCACTCCATTTAAGAACTGGCATAGCATTAGCTATTATTTCCAATGTTTAAGCTTCCTCCTTCCTGTAATGATCATACAAAATAATCATAAATTATCAGTGATCATCTACAGTAAGCTTTGAAGCAACTTGGGTTTCCTTATCAGTATCTAAATTCAGAAACTGCTGTTGCATATCTTTATTAGTTATTGATCAAACATACAACTTCTTGTTGTCACACAAGAATATTGTTGTTGATATATTTACAGATGCATAAAATTACCACCTTGTATCTTCACACTACAGTTACTATTGGATACTGTTTGTTTCCTTTGTATTTCTGTGTACAGTTAGGATTCTAAACCAAATTCTATTCAAGTAAATGTCAGTTGATTTAACTGATTATTTAGATTGTGTTGTGCTCAAGGGTGTGAACTGTTTTTATGGATTGTTATTTAACGATGCTCCCTAAGTAATATTCTTCTACAGGGGAAATAAAGGATTTTTTGAAGTTATTCCAATGGTGGTTTGGTTGTTCCAACTTCTTGTACACCAATATGTGTCTATTGATTATTCACTAGTTGAACTTTCTTACATGTTTCATATGGAAACTTCCTATGACAGACTCACAATAAATCTCTCGGTAACAATAAATCTCTCAGTATGGTTTGCAGCATGTGCTGGCTGTGTGTATCTTCTGGTGTGTTTGCAGAGGTTGCCAGGGGTGCAGATGGTGGATGACAGTGGGCAACTCAAGAGGCCACTGCCCTCTGTAAATGCTGATGGTGTCACAGATACTGTACTCAAAAAAGAACTGAGCAAGGTGACAAGGTCAGAGTGGGGCAGAAGAATTTTGGAAATCTTGCCTTTGATCTCTTTCCTTGTGCCTATACCTGGCTTTACCTAAATGAGAAGATTTTCTGAGTCAAACTGAAAGAAAAATATGTGGGTAAAGTCAGTATTTCTTCTAACAGATATGTTTGAATAGTGCCATTGTAGCCTCAAATGAAACTAGTATTTGTGAGTGACACCTCTAGCAGATTCCATTGATATCAAGATCAAGTGCTGGCTACTGGTGAGTTAGCGTGTGCTGAGTGCTTCACTAACAGATTGCAAACTGCAGCTCATGCAGCAGCTTACATCCATACCTTCAAGCTTTTGTTTATTTACTAATTTTTTTCTCATGCCTCAAAATACATTTTGTGTGTATATTATTAGGCAACCATGCAAGCCTATTGCCTGGAGAGAGCTTTGAGGTGCAAGGAGTGAAGAGAAAAAAAGGTAGATTTTCTTCTCTAGCTTGGACACTGATTGAAACTGATGCCTCAAGTCTTCTGAGTAGTAAGTAATTTAATGTATTTCAGAATTATGTAGATTGCAATATTTATTTATTTATTTATTTACTTTTAGAAAGGAAAAATAGTATTTGTTACAGTGGAAAATAAGGACAAGTAAATAATACAAACTATTCTAAGAATGGAAACTTGGTTGTATTTCTATAGAATAATTCAATGGTTTAAATTAAAAAGGATAAGTTCTGGTGATTTCAGTTGTAGTCTCAAGGACATTATAGTGAAAATCTTTCAAACTACAGTAGCTGAATATCCACAAATTTCATTTACGTATATGGATCGAAATAAGGATGATGAATAAGTATCAGTGTTAATCTGACAGATTTTAGTCCTGAAAATCAGCCTACACACAGATACCGTAGTTCTTTATCCCATCTTATTCAAGAAGTTTTCAAATTATCTAAAATAGCTTTGCAGAGGTGACATACAAAGTTGGAATGTATGAGGTATGAAGGAAATTGAAGGAATCCATGCTCATAAAATATAATAGATCTTTTCATCTAAGAAACATGTAGTCTATAATAAGTATATGTTTTTAACCTTTAGAAGAGAGTTTAAGGATTATTTTTCTTGCCCTTAAATAATAAATCAAGTGAAAATGTACCATTTACCATAATGGCACCTGATTCCGGTAATGCTTCTGAACAGAATGATTTCAAAATTGTGTGTTTAGTACTTCCAAAGACATTCCAAAGTCATTTTTACTTGCATTTCTGTAGTTTTTCTTTTTAGTTTCCCTGATAATAAGATTGCTAGCATAACAACACAAACTGCTTGCAACTTCCCATAGGTTTACAAGCAGGGACATTTGTTGGATAAGATCAAGGCTATTTTATTGTCTCTGTGTAAGACACTATAAAAACTGTGAATTCAAAGGATTAAACTTCATATGCTTTCTTCAAGATCAATATGTATAATTTTTAATCCTTGTTGTTGTTTGTCATAGGAAAAATCCAATAATAACAAGGATATTTATTTTTAAGTAAATATTCAAACTATGGAAGTCAAATTCCAAAAGTTGTCTATTTTTCAAACCACTCATTTTTGAACTCCCATGAATAGGATTAATTTTATGTTATTTTAAGACCATGTACAGCAGATACGTGATGTAGAAAGAAAGAGAAAAATATTGTCTTTAGATTTAATTGACAAAGATTTAACAAAGCCAACATATTGCACGCTAGACATAGAATTAAATGTATGCATTCTTTGCAGGAGGGCCAGAGGCACCAACATACCAATTGTTTATTTATGAAAAGCAGAAAATACTGTTCTCATAAAAAATGCCCTGCATTTTAATACAACTTCCTGTATGAAGCCTCTCACAGAACAGCAGCGCCAGAAAAACTCTGAACCCAAACAGATCAAATCTGCTGCTACAGCTGAAGCCAGATGCCATTGGTATTCTCCACTCTCTGAACTTGTGCGCTCTATTTTAATAAAGAGGCTGATGTTGATATCTCGGTCAGCCTGACTCGGAAGAAGAGATCATAAACTATGAGAACAATTCATCTTCTCTTTGGATAGGATAAATGGACTAATTTTCATTAGTTTCCTGGTACAAGAAAATTTTCAAGAACTCAAATAAGAGGAATTATTCATTTTTTATTATTTATTTATTTTTTTTATTTTTTTCAGTTCTTCCCAATATAAAACCCAGGTGGATTCTGAATATCTCCAGAAAAGAAGACTCCACAACCTATCTGGGCAGCCTGTTCCAGTACTCTTGTCACTCTTAAGAAAAGAAATTCCTCCTTGTGTTAGTATGGAACTTCCTTTGTTCCACTTTCTGCCTGTTGCCCCTTGTGCTATTGTTCTTCATCAAAAAAAGAGTCCACCTCCATCAGCTGACTCCCTCATTTTAAAAGTTTACCAGTTATGAGATCCCCTCTCAGTCTTTTCTTCTCCAGACAAAACAGTCCCAGGTGTTTCATATGGGAAGTGTTCCAGGCCCTAGTCATATTCGTTGCCTTCCACTGGACTCACTCTTATACAGGAGATGCTCCAGGCCCTTTATCATCCTTGTGGCCCTCCGCTGGACTCTTTCCTAGAGATCCCTGTATTTCTTGCACTAGAGAGCCCAGAACTGGACACAGAAGTCTACATGTGGCCTCACCAGGGAGGAGGAGAGGGGAAGAATCACCTCCCTTGACCTGCTGCCCACACTCTTTTTAATGGATGCTACTGACCTTCTAGACCACCAGGGCACACTGCTTGCTCATGGCCAACCTGTTGTCCGCCAGGACCCCCAGATCCTTCTCTGCAGAGCTCCTCTCTAGCTGGCCATCCCCCTACCTATACTGATGCGTGCAGTTATTTCTCCCCACATGGAAGACTCTATAATGTTTTTCTTTAACCTTATCAGGTTCCCAACTCTCCAGTTTATCCAGATCTTATTGAATGACATCACAGCCGTATGATCTGTCAGCCACATCTCCCAGTTCCATATCATCAGTAAACTTGGTGAGGGTATATTCTGTCCCTTCATCCAGGTCTTCTTGATACTCTGCTTGCTACATCTGCATTTTAAACTTAACTGGACAGTAAGTAAATTGAACTTTGTGAAGTTACCATTGAATTTGCTATTTTGTTGAACTGCTGATTTACTTATGTCAGAATGTGGTGTAAGTTGAAAGTTAAGAACTTCATTAATTCTTCTGTCCTTTTCATGAAAAGAGTCCACATTTCAAAAGTGATCACTCCAAAACCTGGAGGTCTCATGTGAGGATAAGACCAAACAATTCCTTGTATGCTTTCATGTAGGACTGTGAATAACTAGCTCATACTCAAAAGTGTACATTTTAATTAGTGTAGATGAAATTAAGAAATATCTAATATCACTAAAAACGAATCATGTCAGCGGGATCAAAATGTATTCAATGATTATGAAAACCATGCCCTAAATTTTTGTTTCACTTCGAACTCTTAGAATCATCACAAGAAAATTCTTCTCATTTCACATTCAAAATTAATGCTCTGATGGAGTTAGTCACAGCATTACCTTCACATTTCATTAAAAAAAAAAAAAAAAAGATGATCTCATTTTAATTTTACCTTTTACAGAAGTACTGCCATGTATTACTGTAGTTTTATGACTATGTATTATGATTAGAGAATGAAAAATGGAGACTTGGCATCTGAGCTCAATATTATCCTGGATGTAGAACTGCACTGTATATTTGTGTTCTGTCAACAAATCATGCTATTGATTTATTTTAATACCATTTGTTGGAGGTTGAGGGGACAGACAATTTTCTCTTTCAGCTTTAAATCAAAATTGCTGGGTCTGTGTCACAAAGATCTTTTACTGTCTTGTGAATCAAGGAAATGAATGCTTCAATGACACTCAATCTCACTACTTGTTCAGTTATCTTAAATAATCACCTAAAGGAAAAATTTGGCCCATATTCTTAGTTTCAGGAAGATATTTGGTTATGATCTTGAAACGAGAGTTGACAGAATAGAGGTACAGTACACAACACTAAGAACTAGGTTATTTTTCTACTCATCTGTATATGATGAAGCAAAAACAATTAGGGTTTCAAATATTGGATCATGGGAACCATTTGGAAGCAATGTTCACGGTTAGGTGCATTAACATTGTTATTGATATAAATCAGAAGAGATTAGCTGTGTTAAAGATACAGATAAGTGAGATGTTATTTTAGTTAATCTATCATATAGATATTTATCAGAATTGATCCAATGGAAATGGTTTTGCTTAAAAAGTATAAAATCCCATCCACGCTCAAAAAAAAATTGTGCACATTCTTTGGAAAGAAAAGGTTTCCTGAATATGAAAAAATTCCTTAACTATCTTTAAAATATGATAAATTAGGCACAACAGACAGTGGATCACATGACAAAGAGTCAAATATTAAGTAGCTAATCCTGGAAATCAATGACTTGTGATAAGAAACATAGAAAAAAGAAACGGGGGTGGTGGTGAGGTGGGGGAATAATTCCATATCTAACTAATGAAAAATAAGGAGAGAACTGTGCATAGAAAGAGATGACTGTTGCATACTGACATAGAGATAACATTCAAGACAGACTTTAAAAAGATTAGCTGTTAGCAGATTTTATTCTGCAAGTTGTTTGTAGCATGTAATGATTTCAGTGATTCTTTAAGCTTGTGTTGTGTTTTAACCCAGCAGGCAGCTCAGCACCGTGCAGCTGTTTACTCACTATCCTCTCCCAGTGGGATGGGGGAAAGAATTGGAAACAACTAACAGAGTAGAACACAGCGTAGGTTGTAACAGAAACTATTCACTGTGACAGAAAAGGAAAAGGAAAATAATAACAGCCATGATAATTTTATGTATGTTGTGTATGTATATAAATATACATATATTAACATACAAAACAAGTAATGAACAAAGCAATGGCTCACCACCCGCTGACTGATGCCCAGATATTTCCAAAGCAGCAGCTGCCACCCCCAGTCAACTCCCCACCATTTTTCAAGCTTTTCCACATGATGTCGTATGGAATGAAATATCCCTTTGACCAGTTCAGGTCAGCTGTCCTGGTTCTGTCCTCTCCCAGCTCCTTGTGCTTCCTCAGTCTCCCTCTGGCAGGATAGTATGAGAAGCTGAAAAACTGAAACATCCTTGTTCTGCTCAGCCACAACTGAAACATCAGTGTATTATTAAAATGGTTTTTATCCAAAAACCAAAACATAGTATTCTATCAAACACAATGAATAAAATCTACTCTGTCTCAAATTAAGCCAGGACAGCATTCTGAAGAAGAGTAAATGCTAACCAAAAATCTGAAACATAACGACGACTAACATATATATTAATAAAAGTGGTGAAAAAATTTATATATATCTTCATTACTTAATTGGATAGCAAGATTGTTGTCTATGTTATTTTGCAAAAATTATAGAAGTATGTTATTCCAACTTCACAGGTTAAATTAGAGGCAACAAGAACTTTCTCAGTAAGAACTGGAAAATATCAAACATCAAGTTGGTCCAGGTGCTTATGAGAATAATGCAAATAATGTGTGAATGGGAAGAGAAGTAATGATTGCAACAGCTGTATCTAATCAGAGCAATAGAAAAGCATCCCAGAATTGGCACTACTGTATGAACATGGAATGTGGGACTTTGACGGCTCACATCCAGATCTTGCCTACGAGTATACCCTCACAGGTTGACCACATGACTTCCTCTGTGTGGAAACAAGAAAGTGAGGAGGACAGTCATGGAGGGATTGTCACACATGTTTCAACCTTTCCCCATATGGCACCAGGATTCAGCTTTAGTATATATCAGAACCTCAGGCATGATTAATAATATACAAAACAAATAAGTGTATATATAAGGATGACAAGTGTGCACAGTATGTAGAGGCAGTACTTTGAATAGTCAAATAACATTATCCCCCCCTTATATGTTTATAATTGGTTCCAAAAGCTTTGACTAGTTATTTTGGACTAATTAAATTATTCTAGAATCACTTGCAAAACTATTGCATTTGAGTATTATTTAAGATATAGAAACAGAAATATATATATATAAATATAGAAGCATGCTGGCCAGCGACAAGCATTGAAACCAGAAAGTGAACAGAAGCCAAGAACTGCGTGGCAGAGGCAGAGTCTGGGCCTGTGTTCATGCTGGAGCAGTACTCCAACCACAAGGCCTGGCTGTTCATCCATTGATGTGACTACAATGTCACCTGCTTTCTAGAGGAGCATCCAGGTAGAGAAGAGGTTTTGCTTGAACAAGCTGGCAAAGATGCTGCGGAAAGCTTAGAAGGTGCTGGTCATTCCACAGATACCAGGGAAATACTCAAGCAATACTATATAGGGGAGACACACCCAGATGATTCGGAAAAGAATCTTCTGAGGATCAAAATAGGTCATCCTCAAGATATACAAGCTTCTGGACACCATGACTAATGTACATCTTTCGAGCACTAGTCATAGGTTTAATGTATTACAAGTTGGATGGGAGATCTTCTTGAACTGATCTTGATGGGACTTCATAAAGCCCAGAAGAGCAGGTGTGAGAGGGAGAAAGCATGTAACGTGGAATTCTGGTTCTTTTCACCTCTGATGCTTTGCTTTTAGCTTTGATTTTGTCAAGTGATGTTCATATCCATGGGACCAAGCTCATATCAAATTGTCTTCATTCTGCAACCCAGGCATCTGTCATACTTTTATTTCGCTGTGTCAGGGCAAGTGTAACATCCCATTTTTCTGTTACATTTGTATGTGGCCTCCTTGGTGTGTGCTTGCTCATGCTGTCTTGTACTCACCGTCTTGCTCCTGGAAGTAAAACAGGTAAGTATTTTCTTTCAGTACCTTCTTTGTTAAGCCAGACAACATGAAACAACCATTAGTGATCCAGTGGATTTCCCCCAATACTTCACATAGCATTGTCAGAAACAAATTGCAAATTGTCTACAATCTTGTTCAGGAAAGATTTTGAGAGTTTCATTTCCACATTAACTTTTCCAGTGTATGCATAACAGCGTATGATCTTGGAGGTCTTCTCCGACTTGGGTGATTCTATGATTTTAAGGAAAAAATGCACATAAACATTCATATATATATGTAGATACACACAGAAAAAAGTATATACAGAAAGAAAAAAAAAGGGATGACCTGTCTCTCTTGCTCGAATGCTAAAATCAGTATGCACAACTATTTTTTTTTCAATTTGGTCTAGTGGATTTTATGAACTTAAATATATTTTCCTTTTTATATCTAATGACGAAGGAAAAGATAACTGTCTCATCAATACTGAGCCCCAGAAGAAGGGGCTAATTCCCACAAGAAAGCAATGTGAAATTAGTAGTCACCAAGGTCTCTTGAAGGGCAGTTTTCCTACCATTATTTAAGAACAAATTATGAAACTGAATTTTTCAGTATATGATGGGGAACATGAATCCTAAACTAAAGAATGTTGCCAACAGAAGAAATTGTTCCTTTGATTTTGCATACCTTTCATTTTCAAGCTTTATGTAGTAATCTCAAGGACTACTTTTGCCATTATAAAAAATTTTACTGCTATTGCACTCACAATTGGCCAACATTTGTTTTGTATTTGCTGAGCAAACACAAGCTGAAAAAATAAGGTGATGTTCTAATGAAGATTCTGCAAACCCAAATCTCAGTTAATAACTTTGCTTAGAATTTGAAGGCTGTATTTTTGTTATTATTATTGTTCCTACAGACCTGATAGTACCTAACCTTAGATAGTAATTTTATGTTCAATATTTATAGTTTTGATTACATAACATTGACTTATTCTTTACTTTAGATTAAAGGGCTACAGTTGAAGCATTCAGCTCTTTCATAGACTGCCAGCAAAAGTGATTACAGATGTACTAATTATCCTTGGTTATGTAAACATTTGTGACATTGAATGTTGTTTAACAAGGACAAGCTTCAGAGCTGACATTCTTGTAAATTCATTGCTAAAATGCAAATGTTTCCAGCATTTTAAAGAAAGATAATACTGATTCTCAACATATTCTGTATCTCAGTTTTGAACATAGAGTATGTTAGAAAAATGACAATTCTCAGTCTATTTATTAACTGCTGTTCCTTTCCTGTTTCCCAACACAATGCTATGACAAGCTTACAACAAAGTAGGATTTCTCTGTACATTTCAGCTCCCTTTTGGGCATAATCATACACTGAAGCCACACTTTATGAGATGTGTAGATGAACTGAAGTTAAGTTTAGAAGAAATCGTTAAGAATAACAGTCTAAGAAAGAACATTTAGTGGAAAAAATATGAGAAGAGCTGAGTTGGTTTGTTCTTGAGTGGAGGTAAGTGATATGAAAGGAATTTTTTAATTTATATTGACAAGTGGTACCTGTTGGGGAGACCAGTGCTATTTATCACCTTCATCGATGACATCGGCAGCAGTATCAAGTGCACTCTCAGCAAGTTTGTAGATGACATCAAGCTGTGTAGTTTGGCCATCATGCCCAAGGGATGTGATACCATTCAGAAAGTCTTAGACAGGCTTGAGCAGTGGACCAGGCAAGGGGATGATATCACAAAGAAGTAAAAAGATATTGTCCAATTTCTGGATGATTTTTTTTTTAAGTATAAGGCACTAGTTTTAGCACTTATCCTGACTTTGCAGCTCAGACAGGATCCAGAAAGTGGAAAATACCACCTCTTACAAGTTTTTCTCACTCTAACTCTTGGTGCTCCCCCCAGGCCCTCCTGCATTCTGTGCCAAGTTCTCACTCAGCATGTTGAACACCAACGATGGCAGGAATTGATGCTGAGTGAAAGATTTCATGACATTTCCTGTCTCCTTTCACTTTTATATTCAGTGACGATGCAAAGAGGAAAAGGAACAACCAGTTTGCAGATGTACATACCATCTTGTTGTATTGATGCTGAATGTATCCCTCCTGCCTCCAATTCAAGATTTGACTCTTATTTTTAAAGCCTTCTGCTAATGGGGTTGGATGCCAGAGGGTCCATCCCATGCATGAACACCTAAGTTTTCATAGCTGTGCCACAGAGAGCACATCACCACCATTGCATTGACACAGCAGTTTCATCAGGCAAATGAGACTTTCTGACCCTCAATAACAAGAACTCAAGGTTTTCCACAGTAAAATGATATGCTTTCCTACAAAGGAGTTCATAATGCATCACCATTTCTAAAAAAGAAGAAACAAGAACTATATATAGCTCTGAATATTATGGACTTTGAACATAAAATATGCAGATTTTCTCTAAAGAGTGCTAAAGTACTCATTACTGAGTAAAATACACAGATCTAAAGAAAAATAATTTAATGTGCCACCATGGCCCATAATTTTCTGAGGTCCTCAGATAAGAGACTTCTCAGTCAAAGAGCAAATTTGACTAAACCTATTATGGTTCTATCAGAATTCTCAAACTCAGAGAGTATTCACTGTATTAAGATATTTTAAACAACTATTTTAATATCATAAGAAGAATTTTAATAAAACAGTATTTTCTGACACATGGCATTTTGTTCAAAAACACCCATCAAATTGTAACAGTAATATTGAAAATTCTCTTTGACTTTGAAGTGTTTCATGGAGCTAGCTGTACCTACAGAGACATTTTAACTAGAAGTTGATTCTGCAGGTACGATACACATTTTTTTATGGCTTATAAAATTTTATTCTTTATGTACCTGATGGTATACTGTTTGTTTGTTTGTTTGTTTGTTTGTTTGTTTGTTTTTCCTACTGCAGCAACACTTGGAGTAGTTACTACTATTCTACTACTGTATTATTATGTACAGCTGAACTTGGTGTAGAATAAAATTTTGATATCTTGAGCACACGTTATGGCACTTTTGTCCTTTACATAATCAGAGTATCACAGAATTGTAGGGGTTGGAAGGGATCTAGAGATCATTGAGTCCAACTGCCCTGCAAAAGCAGCTCCCTACAGCAGTCTGCACAGGTAGGCATCCAGGAGGTTGTTGAATATCTCCAGAGAAGAAGAATCTACAGCCTCTCTGGGCAGCCTGTGCCAGTGCTCCCTCACCCTCACTGAAGAAGTTCTTTTGCATATTGGTGTGGAACTTCCTGTGTTCCAGATTATGGACATTTTCCCTTGTCCTGCCCCTACAGACTGCTGAAAAGAGGTTGGCCATGTCCCATTGACTTCCACACTTAAGATAATTATAAACATTAATAAGATCACCTCTGCATCTTCTTTTCTCAAGGCTGAAAAAATACAGATCACCCAGCCTTTCCTCGAAGGGAGATGCTCCAGGCCCTTTGTCATTTTTGTGGCACTCCAGTCAACTCTCTCCAGCAGATCCCTCTCTTTTTGGAACTGGATGTTTATTATAAGGATAATTGTTTTATTGCACCCCTGACTTTTTAAGAAATTCTGACCACTGTTCCCTGCTAAAAGGCACAAAACTCATCTCATTACATTAGGTATTTTTATTTTTATTCTGTTAATATAATTTTTAAATTTACAACAAATGATTCACAAAAACATACAGTTGAGAAGAACTGTGATTCCTCTGCAGGCTAAGAATTCCCTGGAGGGCTAAAAATATGATTCAGAAAGTGATTCTTTCTCTTTTAAACTGCTTTTATGAACAAAGGCAGAACAGAAATTACTCAGTAAGACAACAAGTAATTTAACAGAGCTGGAAGTACATAGCAGAGACACTAACGATAACTTGGTGAATGCATTTGTTTTCTATCTCTTCTTCTGTCTTAATATATTACATTTGATAATCTTTCCCAAAGTAATCTGTTTGAATGAAAGAGCAATCTTTTTTGAAGATGATTGTTTCTGTTGTTAAGTTGTTAACATTTTCTGTTGGTGTTACTCTTAATTTTGATGACACAGAAACTCCTATAGCAGATGGAGACTAGTAGAATGTTCCTCCAGATCTTGGATACTACTGTGGGAAGGCAAGAACAAAGAACACCAGGACTCAGTTGTGCAGCACTCCTTTTGACAAAGTTAACAGGTAAGCTATATACATGTACATGAAAAGGTTTCCTGTATGAGCGGTAATTGCAAATTATCTTACAACTTCATCTTCAGCATAGCCATGGACATTAATTATAAGATCTATCAAACAGATATTTGAGAATATAAAAATTATTTGGGCTGATTACAGATTCCCACTCCCATCATTATACTGGGAGCCTCTTTTTTATTTTTATTTTTGCTATTGCTGTTACATCAGTCCTCTGCTGGCTTCAGAAGATGTGCTTCCCTGCTACTCTTCATCAAGTTCAAGGAGCTCCTGGTGAACAATTGGCTCACCAGGTTTATTTCCCACTCCCTGTGTCTGAAAAAGCCACATAGGACCAAGACCCAGGAAAGCACCATTCCACTTCCCTACCACGCTTGTATTTATTCAGAAGGAAAATGTAGTTCCAAAGGCTGCAGTGCCTGATCAGGTGTCCCATCGGCCAGGGTATCAGGGTGGGGGAGAATCTTGGGGTCTGGGTTACCCCTTAGTCTAAACACAGCCATGTATACTCTCCATCACAGTTTCATGGGAGATACCTAAAACACAGTTGCAGCAATATTTCAGGTTCAGCCTCATTTTCTGTATACAGAAAATCCCTGATCCATCTCAAATCATAGGAATGTATCAAAATGTAGGTACTTTGGTGAAGTTAGAGTACATTAAATTAGAAACTAAAAGTGTAAGAATAAGACACGCATTATATAAAGTATAGCTAGTTATGGGCACTGATACTGCAGTGGATAAAACTGCAAAACCAAATACTTTTCTGTCAATTTTACATTTCCAGACAGGGATTAAGCTGAGCCCTGAGTCATATCATAAAGATTTGTCTGATATGAAAAATATTAAGTATGTTGCCAGGGTCACAGAAAGATACTTTCAAGTTACTACTTCCAATCAGCGTGCATGTCCTTCCTCCTTTCTGTTTTCCAGTCACAGTAACTAAGCAGTCACAGTAACTAAGCAGAAAAATAACAGAGCAAGCAAGAATTTCAGCTTGGGGGATTTGTTCCTATGAACCCAAAGGAGGCCTGGAAAACCAGGTGGGGTAGTGTTATGGGCAAATGGTGCAACTCCAGTCTGGACTGGGTTCTGTCCCCCCTCCAGAACCTACTTGTTCTGTGCCTGCAGAGAGCTATTGCTTCAAGCAGAAGATTCTTGCCTTATTTCAAAGTTCCTTGTACTGACATGCAAATCCCTGTAGGATTACTCTGCTTAAGCAGTAACAAATATTTTTGATTTGCTGGGTATACAGACTAATTAGTCAGCTGTAAGAAACAGCTGGTTCACAGTATTCTGATATTAGTGCTTTCCATGATTTTCATTTAATTTCAAGGGCAGATTATGAAGAGAAAAGTTGTGGAGGGAGGATGTTATTTTTCTTGCTGCTGTTGGCTCACTTGTTTGTTTTACTCCTTTTGCAAACCTTTATTTGCTGCCTATTCATAAATTATACTGCTATATTATGGTATCTCATTATCCTTTATTAGCAGAACACCACTAAATAGAAGTTGGAATTACACATCATGCCCTGCATATGGAACAAAGCAGCATATGGAGACTATGCCTACTGCAGTTTTCAAGCATAAAAAAGCAGGAAATTATACAGGAAATTATACATATTTCAAAGAGTCTCTGCCAAGTGCTTCTGTGCTGTATCCTGTAATTCAAACTCATGTTCATCTTTACCATGTCATTTAAAATTCATATACTTGAAATGTAGTCAGGGCATAATCCATATAGTAAGGAAGAAAGGCTGTTCTTCCTAACTTCTTCCTAAACTTACTTAAAATAGAACAAGTCCCATGATTAGCTTTAAACTCAACTCCAAAATCACATCAATAGGGAATCTTTCAAAACATCTGATTTAACTACGGGGCAGATCGCTAGTTTACCAGTAAAGCACACTGAGCAATTTAGCTTGATTCTGATAAAACACAATGGTGGGAGTAATGCATCACCTCTACTACCATTAATCTGATCTGAAATTTTTTCTCATCTCGAGTTTTCCTAAGAATAAGCATATGTCATTCTCAAAATTAAAACACTTTAAAATGTTCTTATTTCAATTAAAGCCTGAAATTAATCGTATCTCAACAATCTGAGAAAGGAGCATTTTTTCCTTATGAAAAATAAACATTAAAAAAAATAGTACATTTTTTCATATATTAGTGTAATAAAAAATACAACTACTGATTTTAAAAATGTTCTGCTTCCTCTAAGTTCAGTTGAATAAATAGAAAAGTAAGTTAAATACAGAAATTAACACCAGGGGATTAAAATCAAAAGCATCTTCCTGTGTGGTTAATGAACGATATTAGATCAAGTTTTGCTGTGAAGTGGATTCCTCATGCATTGCCTGGCTGCTGGATTACTGGTGAAAATATACAACACATTCACAGTATTACCTTCTTATCTTTCTGGAAAGAACATTCAGTGGCCTTTAGAATAAATGTAAAAAATTGAGAAGTTAAAGAGAAATATTTCATCTGATACATTCAAAAGAAGATTGAAAATAGCATTTTCTGTACTGATGATTTCTTCAAAATGTACATCCAGATATCCCCCATCTTATAAGAAAGTATTTGAATGTATATACATATATATTCAGCGTAAATAAGAGGTAAAGCAATCTCAAGATCTTCAGATTTCTTACTTTGGGATATGACAGCACAGCCGACAACTATAATGGATTTTCTTCTTGCAGAGCATCTTTCAAACATCTCAGAATGAAACGGTCATCTAAACAATTAGAGTTTCTGTCAAATCAATTAGGTCTGGATTTGGCATTCACCTTTCCCAGAGGGCCATCTCAAAAGACACATTCACCTTCTGTCTTAAGAAGCAGGCTCCTACCTTTTCAACCTCCCACTCTGAGTTTGTGTCTAGTTTAATTACTTGCCACTTCCATTATTTAAAAATAAAAGTACATTGTAGGCATTACATGATTTTTTTTCCGTTTATGTCTGTATAAACTGAGAGAAAACACTCCCTCCTGACTTGCTTCACATGACCTTGCAGTGATTGACTCGTGCATAAATAGTGGTAGGGAGATTGTGCCCCTTATCTAGCTATCATGCTACTGAACTTGTTATCCTCCGCAGGAAGGAAGGTCCCAGGGTCTACAGAGGAGATACATCTGAGACTGGTCAAAGACCTCACTGAGAATTCACCAGCAGCCTACTATGGTTACCTGAGCATCAGTAGAGTACAATATACAAATACTACCAGGTGATCATGTGAGGATCATGTTAGTGCTCACCTTGAAGTGTGACTCCTCTCACTGCAGTCTCTCTCTGAAGTCTCTTGGTAATGACAAGGGCATCCGTTGCAGTGCTTTCCCACATAGAAACTAAACATTTCCCAGCATTTCAGATTGAGACTGTTTTCCTATGTCAGTGGCAGAAACAATTTATTCTCAAAACAGCCATGACTCTTAGGATTCTAGGTAAAAACTAGATTCATAGAATTTTTACTCCTCATGAAAGAACTGTCAGCTTTTAGTCAAGTTTCAGCTCACCTCAGGGAGAACTCCTTACTAGTGAATGTTTTACCTGTTGTGATAACAGAAAGCAGACACCTATTTTCTCTCAAAAGTCAAATGAATTTAGGGAGAAAAGAGAGAAACATCATAAGAACAAGATGAGAGAAGTGAGACAAAAATGCTCATCAGTTTAGCCCACTCCTTCCTCTGCTCCTGTGAACAGTGTGGGAAGTTGCTATTTCATTCCCTCTTTTCTTTTCTGCAAACCCTACAGTGTCAGGGCTCAGAAAAGTGATAGAAAAGAGAACCTAGAATGTCATACTCCCAAGACCAAGAAAATGGTGTGGTGCTGAAGTTGCATCTTGAAGATCTTGAGTTTCCCAAGTCAGTGTTAAAAGGAAAAGTGGAAGAAATTACACGTTTAGGGGTTAGGATTGTGATTTGAGACAGAGGGAAAATTGCTAAGCAGTAAAATACAAGTTATTGGGAGAGAGAGAAGCTGGAAGTTTTGCAACATGTGAGGAATCTACCTGCTGTGTTCAGGGACAGCACGTCCTTCTTCATTTGCTATAAGCAGTACAGTAGCTAGGCAGCTCATATACACCAAGTAAAAAATTGAGAGGAAAAGTAAAAGTCAAGGAAGATAAAAAATTAACAATCTTTCCATGAAAAAATCTCCTAATTTTTAGTATTTCAGTAGGTACAATTTTAAAGACTAAGTAGTAAAGGTGAAAGTCTCTGTACATCCATGTGACTTTTTCTGAGGTGGTTTCCACATCCATTTTGAAAATCATGGACCTGAGATACCACATTCTAAACAAATCTAACAGTGAACCTGCAGTGTACATGACACGGTAATTACTAAATAGATGAGGCACACTGAACTTTAGGACTGAAGATAGATAGTGTGAGATTCATCAGCCTTTTTCTTCTCATACCACAACATTTAATGAACATGGCTTGAATCAGTACATGCGATTTGAACCTTTGGCCTTCAGATGTCACTGCTTATCATCAGCTTGAAGCAAGAAGAAATCCTGTAACATGAGAAAAATTACAGAACAACAGCTGGTTGTCAGAAGAGCCAGACAGTGATTTCAAGGTCAAAACTTCCCGTAATTTTATGTCATTTAATTTTTTATTTACGAGTTCTGGGCAAGCAGTTGCTGAACTATTGGATTGGGATTTATTTTTGTTGCATGGGCTGGGTATAACTTCCAACTCATTCTCTGCTGATTAATGGTGTCAAATATATTTGGCTTTAATCAGACACTGCTCCCACTGTATTCATTAAGACTGAAACAACCACGGGAAGTGGTTGTTTCCAAGATACCCCACATCTTCCATAAGCCACTCAGTGAGAAAGAGAATGTCTTCTGAGGTTTTTCCTGTGGTGATTCTGCTATGCGCAGACAGATCAGCAAAGAGGAACAGATATGCTTTATCATTCTTCCTTATGAGGGAGCTTAATACACTGAAATGAGAGAGAAATCAGGAGCTGGAAGGGTAAGCAGTTTAGGAGACTAAGGAAGGATAAAGGAGGAGTCCTTGGAAGACTGCAGCAGAGGTAGCATTCATGAGATCCTACTACAGCTGAAGTAGCTTGAATTAAGGCTTCACATCATGGTGCCTTTAGTGTTTTGGTAGAATTACTGCAATTTTTGGTGTTTTCCAATAAAATATAATGCTGTACTGTAGTCACTGTAACTGGAAACAAGGTAAGTCACTATAGTGGATTCACATCAATGGGCAGCTAAGCACCACCACATTGATCTCTCACTCCTCTTCCTAAGAAGAGCAGAAATGAAAATGAGATGAAAGAAAATGCTAATGAGTGGGCATAAGGACTGGGAGATAGCTCACCAACTACTGTATTGGGAAATACAGACTCAGCAAAAGGGAAACTAATGTAATTTACTGTGTAATGAGAGCAGACTAGAGCAGGGAGAACTAAAAACAAACTGCAAACGCCTTCTGCCAAGACTGTCTCCCATCTCCACGGTCATAGCGCCACATGGGTTCTCTTCCACGGGATGCTTCCCACAGGCTGCATCTCTGCTCCAACACTGCGCCAATCCCACGAGGCCCACCCTTCAGGCACTGCTCCAGCACAGCCCCATGGTCGGGAGCTCCCCCAACCCTCCTGCCCCACCACAGACTCCTCTCCATGGGTTCAGCTCCAACCCTGGCTGCTCCTGTGGGGGTATCCATGGGCAGAGGATCAGCCCTCATCCACTGCTGTCCCTCGGGCTCCTCCATGACTGCATGTGGAGATGTGCTCTGCACGGTGCCCATGGACTGCAGGTGGACATCCTGCTCCTACATGAGTGACTTCTGAGCTGCAGGGAACTGCTGCTCCACGCCTGGAGCTCATCTTGCCCTCCTCCTGCTCTGACCTTGGGGGCTGCAGAACCACTGCTCCCCATCTCTCACCACTGTCTCCCGGCTGCTCTTGTGCAGTCACCATCTGTGGGAGACCTGCGCTTGAGCAGTCTGTTCCGGATGGAAGTTTAAGAATTTGAGAAAAAGATGGAGAATGGAAGTTCCGGAAAAGAATAACAACAGTCTGAGAAGTAAGATGTCAGAGGGAAGGCCTGATGAAGATTCAGGAGATAAGTAAGAAAGCGGTGGATGCTGAGACTGTGAGAGTAGGAAAGGGCAGTGGAATATCCATCAGCAGTGAGGACAGGAAAGTGAAGGAGTAGCCTGAGCGGCTGTGGAATAGAGGGCAGCTTGAGGAGAGGGAGCAATAAACAACCATGAGAAAAAAAAGGCTAATGGATTACTAAATTTATAAGTCATCCATGTAATGTTTTTTGAAGGTGATGTTAAATGTTTACAGAACAAAATGTGTGGGGGAGAATTGACACTGACAACAGCGTGAAAATATTAATGATCTGGTCAGTGTATTTTCCCCTGGAAGAGAGAGAGACTGATGAACTTGCATGCTTTTCTGGAGCCAAAAAGCTGAAGTTAACCCTTTGAAAAAATAACTGAGGGAGCTGAGTGAGGGTAATAATCTGTGGGTTTTTCAGCTGATACAGTATCTCCCAAGTGGAGGAGGAGTCAATCCTCTTCAATCTGTATGGTCCAAAAAACATTTTGTATTTCCAGGTGAATTTACTGTTACCACAAAATGTCAGAAGTTTAAAATATATCTATATATCTATATATTATATGATTTTTCCATTGCATGCATTGCAAATGTCATAGAGTGGTGGTGATTTTCACAATAATATCAATCCTAAATATTCTCATTGTCTTCCTACATCTATTTCTGCACTCTAGATTTCACTGGATGGTGCTGGAGGTTTTCTTTGTGAATCCAGTTCTGCTAGAAAGTTGTGATTGTAGTTTAAACAGACAGAGTTAGGTGCAACTGAAAAAAACTCAGGCAAAAGTTACTTTTATAATGAAATCTAAGAAAAGAGCATTTAAATCAATTTAAAAGAGAATCTATGTATATAATGAACTATGGAAAAAAGGATACAGACATGGTAGAGGTAGAGATTGAATAAAAATTATTTTTATTTAAGTCCTTTCTACCCCACAGAGTGAATTTTATTGATATCACAGAGAAATTACCCTTTCTTTAGTAATATACCTGTCTAGAGTTTTTAGCACTGGATATTTCTTTATTGGATAAGACCCAGACACTGGCAGCACTGAGCTTCTAAAATCTTGTTTCTTTGTATTATAATAGAACTTTTATTCAGAAATATAGAAGAGTCCCTGTATCACCTTTTTCTTCATGATGTTCTGTCTGTGATAAGCCTTCATTACAGCTGTAATACAGAAGACGTACTCCTTCACATTGTTGCAGCAGTGGCAGCCTCTGTACCATAAAACACATCCTGCCAGTGAGGAATCAGCCAACTCAATATCATCAACTGGTTTTCATTTCCTTAGAGAGATAGGGAACCTCTTTGTTGCACTTGACAGTGCATGTGGCTAATCTTGTTTTCTATCTGAACTGGTAATTATTGTTAGAAGTATTTTTGGAGAATAAGGTATTTTAGCCAGCAGTCTTGTCTGTATCTTTGTTTAATAAAAATCCTGGTTTTTTTAATGGTTCAGAGAGTGGAAACATGCACCCAACACTTCTTGTTCTCTCTCTTCATCCACTGTTATAGTTCCATTATTATTTTTTCCCCTTGTTCACTAGCATGCCATGCAGGTCATTTTTATCTCAAGGTATTTTACCTCTGCTCATTAGGGGTCAGGTAAAAGAGGAAATACTGCTTTGCTTATTTACATTTTTTTTTCTTTAAGTATTTCTAGTGTGAATGCTTCCAGCAATTTGATGTTATGCAGTTGTCCCCTGTCCTTCACAGCAAAGGTTCCCATGAGCTGATGTCCATTCAGAATACTTTGTACTGTTTTCTGAGGTAATTCTCTAGTGTTGTTTTGCATTTTGTACTAATAAAAAAAAATGTTTGTGATGATCATCTTTTGCCATGTATCATAAATATAGTCAAGCTGTCATTTGAACGTACTTTGATTGCTGTCCCATTTGTTTGCCTCTGCATAACCTCAGAGCAATTAATTTTGTTTGTATTTGAGATATTTTCTTTATCAAAAGGTGGCTTTAGGAGATTTAAAATGGCATTTATGCCCAAATTATATTCAAATCTCTGGAGCTTGTTGTACAGAAAGGTAGTGGATGTCCCATCCTTGGAGATAATCAAGGTCAGCCTGAGCAGGGCTCTGAAAAATCTGATCTAGCTGTAGGTGTCACTGTTCATCACCAGGGAGTTGGACTGGATGACCTTTAATGATCCCTTTCAACTCAAATGATTCAATAATTCTATATACATATAACATATAGCATTTCTAAGGTTTCTATTTGAAGTTTGTTGGACTTAAGATTTTTTTGTAATTTATTTTTATTGTTCTATGTTTCCCTTAAAGCTTTCTGTCTCAAGTAAAACAGGTTTGAATGAGAGCAAGAATCTCAGACATTATGGCTAGTCTATACTAATAAACCATGTTGGTTCAAGGCATGGGTCCAAGCACTGGCATGCTGTTGTCCATCCCACTTAACTGTTAACAAAATTTCTGTCAGCTGTAGCCTGTAACAAATGTCAGAGCCTCAGCCAAATGCCCAGAATCATCTCAGAAGATAGCACAGGTTCAGGATGGCTCCCTGTAGGTAATATGTACAAATTCACAATCTGGAGCTGTGCTTGGTTCCTGCCCCTCTTCATTTTACTAATTCAGACACAAATGAAGTATTGGAGTAGAAAACTCAACAGCAAGATGACACAATGGAGGAAAAGCAGATGGGATCACAGTAGAAGCATTCTTTAACAAACTTTATTTATGCAATTCCAGCCCCCATTCCAGTTTATACCTATTTACTGCGATTTTTTAGTATAATGCAATAATCAAGTCAATTTCTTGAAATAACTTCTGAGATGTCTGTATATTTTCTTTTCTGAGCACATCTATACAGAAGTTGGATTACTAGATTTTAGTCATAGATAGTCCCCTACTTCAGTAATTTACTTGTTTCAAGTATTTCTTTTTTGGATCCGTGGTTACAAATAAAAATTATTTTAAAAAACATCTGCAATTGCAAATTTGGGATATTTCCATCAGAGAAAATATGCAATGACAATAAAAAGATGTGAAGCCAGTAGAGGTCATATGGATTCATTGAATTTCTAGGATTTGTTTCTCCAGTGTATGTTCTTGGGATTTTTTCAGAGGGAATCAGAGAGGGAATATCTTATGTTTAATTATTCCATTTAGAGATTATTAATTTTTTTATGATAGCAGCAAAATTGTGTGCTAGGCCTTGTGTTCATGGAGATTTTCTGGGATTTATGAAGCTGTTTTGTAAATAAACATTATCAATTGTTTGATTTTCTTGGAAATATTTTTGAGAGGATCTAATGATTCATTAGTTTCATGAAGGCACTTAATGACTTTCTTAGAGTAAAAAATAAATACTGAGGAGTAGAGAATGGGATTCAGTCCTGAATGTACACTGCTCATATTCATCAAGATAAAATTCTCCACAAAATTATAAATGAATAAAATAAAAATGCATGGATAAAAGAAAATATGAAATAACTTGTTTCACTTAATCCACACTATATCTTTGCTCTATATTGGTTTCCTTGATTAGTGGTTTTGCCTTAAGAAAAGCAATCCATGCAGAGCGCTTTGGGCTTTAGAACACCCTGAATCATCTCTAATTATTTCCTCATTTTGCACTATTTCCTAATAAGCCAAAACATCTTACTGTGTTTACAGAGCTGCCAGATTTTATATTGGATTTTTATGGAACTCAGCATTTCCAGTCTTAGCCTAATTAACACTATTTTTTAAAGATGTTCCACGAGTAGATACAGCTTGTCAAATACAAGTTTGAACTCAAGCATAAATTAAGGAGCAGGAAAAGAAACTTGTTTCAGAAGAGAACTAAAACTGATAGGATGGAACAGAGTAAGTTTATTTTTCATAATAGTATCAACTTTTTTAACAAATTTGGTTCTGAATCAGTTGGTCCTACTCAAGAAAAGTGTTTACTCTACCAAATATACAAAGTGAAAGGTAGACCCAGGCATATTCCGTTTATGTCAGCTCTGTAATATTTCTCAACCTCAACAATATATACATCTGAGAGAAAAGTATGTAATATATATACACATAACTGGAAAAAGGTGCCAGGATATGATGTTGGCTGGATTCCACCATCAGTTTTGTACATGTCCTTCAGGGAATCTACAGATTTTTTTGTGGATGAAATTTGAATATTCTCTATCTGCTATCTCTATATTCTCAACACTAGGGATATTTTGTTGTTGTTGGGTTTTTTTTTCAGTTTTTTTTTTTTCTTTTTCATTAAAGAGTGCTGGAAGTCACATTCTGACTCACAAAAATAGTCCTTATTAGCAAACCACTATCAGTCTGAATATAGTCCTTGTTCTTTCATAGAATTGTAGAATGGCTTGGGTTGGAAGGGACTTTAAAGATCATCCAGTCTCAAGTTCTGAGACCTAAGACCTGGGAGTGGCCTTTCAGTATCTAAAGGGGGGCTATAAGAAAGGAGAGGGCAGATTCTTTAGCAACATCTGTTGTGACAGGACAAGGGCAAATTGTTTCAAAATAAAAGAGGGGAGATTTAGATTGGACATAAGGAAGAAGTGTTTTACAGTGAGGTTGGTGAGGCACTGAAACTGTTTGCCCAGAGACGTGCTCTATGCCCTATTCCTGGAGACTTTCAAGACCAGGCTGGACTGGGCTCTGAGCAAACTGATCCAACTGTAAATGTCCCTGTTTATTGCAGGGGAGTTGGACTAGATGACCTTTAAAGTTCCCTTCCAATTCTAAAGATTCTGTGTCCTTAAAAAGAGAGCACTTAGGCAACAGAAATAGTAGGTATAGATAACAGGATTCACTCTAAAAAAAATTCTAGTGGCGTTGCCCAGTCTGTGGATGAGACTACAGTGAAATTCATCTCCAAGCTGCCAGCAAGAAGACTTTGTAAATTTCATTTCTTTAGTGATGGGATTAGTGCTAAATTTCCCCTCCTCCATGTGCTGAGATGACTACCCCTCTGGAGATGGACACCGGATACGTGACTCTATTACTGTGTGGACAGAGACATATCTAATTTCATTATTTTCTGATAATTCAGACACAAAGGACAGCCTAAAGAGAAGAATCTCTTTTGTCGCATAAAACCATATGCTTGTTGCTACAACACCTCGTCTACCTCAGCCCTTCACATGTGAGCCACAGAAACACAAAAGAATGTCACTAGATTCCCAGTCAGAGGTCATTTGGATTCATCCTCTTTATTATCACAATACAATGAATTCTTTAGTGCTTAGTGCCTGTATCTAAAAAAAGATTTAGAGTTACTCCTGGTTCAAAATTTGCTTTGAATTCATTATTTAAATTTAAATACCCTACAGTCTATTTTGTTTTTTCAGGAGAAAACAGAGTTCTGTAGTTTTACGTATAAAGTAGTTTCTACAAAGTGATTCTTCCATTTTTTCTCTCTTAACTGTCCTTTGTAATTCCTCTCTCTTTTCAATCTGTAAGAAAATGGTTGGCATTATCAGCAATTCCAGCTAGTTTAAAAATTGTTGTAATAGACTATGAAGTAAGTTTTTAGAAAAAAAAAAAAAAGGATTTAAATGGATTTATAATTGAAAACATTTTCCCTTTTTTAAAGAAAAGCAACTTTCTAATTTTCCTAAGTCATTTAAAAAAACCTTTTCTTAACATCCAGAGGGTTTTGAAGTATTTCAACATCCATATTAAATATATTCATGAAAATATTTCAATAATAGGCTCAGGTAAATATGCCATATATATAAATACAGGTTTAGATATAAAGATATACATATATATATATAAGCTATTTCATTATGTCTTTGCTGTTGGAAAAATATTTACCTAAGATTGTAAAGGTGTTGAAATTTAATTGTTTGTGTTTAATTTTTTCAGTTTGTCTCTTTTCTCAGAGATTGATTGATGAGAGGGGGAGGATGCATTTTTTAGAAATTCTAATTCAACCATCTCTCAGAGACTCAATTAACTTTACACTTCATTTTTTGTGTCTGAGCACAAGCAGACGAAACTCTTGAGCCTGACTTAACTCAGTAACAAAACCTGATTTACTATAAGAAAAATATATGATACTTAGTTTCACCTCTTGTTCTGGTTTGCACAAAAACAATTTCACTGCCACCTTTTTTTTATTATTATTATTATTATTTTTTCAATTTGATAAGTAGTTAAAACTTTCTTGTTTCAAAGATTTAGTGTTAGCTGTAACTTCTATAGTCTTTTATTCTTCTCTTCCCTTCTGGTTCATGGTAGGTATAAGTGAAATTTCTAGGGATTATTTTCATCAGATATAATTTCCTTTTGGTAGTTAATTATGTGAATAGAAAAGCTTAGCTTCTGTGGTATATATCATAAGCACTATGAAATAGGCTAAACTAAACACTAAATACATGCTTATTATTTGTCAGGTTTAGAATTTCAGAACATTTTTTATAACTTCACAGATTAGGAATCTTGGATTTGGGAAGCTCACTCTCCCAAACCAGCATTCAACTTTCTCAAACCAGGCCTGAGACCAGCGTGGACCAGACTGCTTGGTTCTGACCTCCATGAAGGCTGCTGCTACCAACATCACAAAGACTACATTGCTGAATATACAGCCCGTCTTTGGAATGTGTAAGCACACAGACCTTTTATTTCTTGGTCTTTCACAGGAAGCTGTTAGATAGTCATGAAGATTTGTCCTAGGACAGTTGCATATAAACATTTTTTGTAGCTTTGTTGGGTGACTACAGACTCTATTTGCTAAAACTCATGGAACAATCTCAGTTTTAAAGGATATCAAGAAAAAAGGGATAAGAGAAGGCTTCAGCAGCATCTGAGATCAGTTCTTCAGAGGCCTGCAGTCAGCATGCATGGTCTCACCCCAGTGCCAGATCTTGCAGCAGAATTACTCAGTGACCACAGGAGATCTTATACTCTGATAAGGAGCTCCTTGGCAGATGAGGGATGAAAATACATGCTTCCTACAGCTGTTCATATTGGACAAAAATACAAATGTTTGTTATACAACCAAAAAGCTATGGTTACATTTTCAGAAATCATTCTTTTTCCCTGAGGCCATGTAGTCCCTTTAGCCTGTGGTAGCCCTCTGCTAATCTCCTGTAAATATACTTGAGGGAAACTTGGAATTAATGTTTGTGCGAAGTAGAATGAGATAGATTAATTCCCACAGATAACCCAACAAAATCCTGCACAGAGCACTTTACTATGTAGTTCAATGCTTTCCCTGGATCAACTGTACTTACTGAGGTAGGAGACTGAGTTCTAAAATAAAAAAGAACATGGGAAAAACAAACTCTGTATTAATGAATTTATTTATTCACAACATAGTCCTGAGCAACCTCTTGTAAAAAATAAATAAATAAATTCAAATGGAAAATATGTATCTTACTGTAATAAGCATTGCTACTGTGCAAGAGGTTTGGCTGCAGGTCTGTAGTAACTGAATAGAAGAAGACAGCAACTATAAGGAGCTCCAGAAGTGGGAAATTAAGGAAAACATGGAGAACAAAAGAGAAGTGACAGGACAGAGAATTCATTACACCATCATTTCACTGAAACAGTTTCCAAAGAAACCTGTACGTCACCAATAGTTTTGGATCATTCAGAATTCCTTGTTTGAATGCTTAGTTTGAAGTTTGGGATTCCCTGAACACTTAGAATTCATCTTACTAATATTCGTTGGGGGAAGATCTTAGCTAGCTGATAATAATATTGGATGAAGATTCCTCATTCTGCTGGAGAAATTCCACTTGCTGAAGGATTTACTGATATTCCTGTTGTACCTCAGAGTTCTCCCAGCCTGGTTTAGGATAGGGTTATTGCTCTTCCTATTGCTCCATTAGACTGATAAACACAGACAGAAGTGATGTGTTTGAAATAAGTTTTTTGGAAAATAAGCAAAGGCTGCAGCAGACAATTGAGCCCTCTCCATGGACTTTGGTGAGTAATTTTATGCAGTCGGTTATTTCTTACAATTTGGACATTTGGAAGGAGGATGGAGGAACTAACTTGTTCCAGTAAAGCTGGCATTACCACAGGCTCAGAAAAAGATCTGTTGACATCAGTGCTTCTGGCAGTCAAGGCTGAAGGATTTGGCATATCTTGCAATTTTCTTCTTATTTTCTTGTATTTTCAGGCTGACATCATCCTCAAGCTAACAGAGGCAAGTGGTGAACAAGCTGTGTGTCCATTTCTCTAGTGAGGTTTCAGCAACACTTCTGTCCACAAAGCCAATGGATTTCATTGCTGGCATGGCAACTATTTCACTGCACCAAGGTCAAAATGGTTGAAGAGGCTGTGTTTAAATTTCTCTGCCTCCTAAACTATGCGGTTCAGTAGAAAGAGAATATATTTCTGCAAAAAATTATTTGAAGGTATATAGTATTTGTCATAAATGTGGTGGAAGTATACTGAATGGTTGAAAAAAATGTTAATTCATCATTACATTTCACTCAACAACTGAAACAAAACAGATAACTGAAACAAACAAATAAACAAAAAACAACACTCTTCTTCAACAAGGAATTAAACATGTATCCGAGAATATATCTAAAGGTGCAAACAGTTCACGCTGTTGTGCAGCTGCATTTAGGCACCAGTCTGAAGGCTGTTTGTTATCATTCCGTTTCCACAAGCTGTAAACAACCTGCCAATGAAGTAGCAGAGTATACGTGTTTTCAAGTGCCTGACTCTCCTATGCACAGATTAGGGGGAAAAATAACTGAGGATGCGTGGAAGATGCTGTTGTGTGCAATTTTTTTAGAGTGATGTTCATAACTTGGATTTTCTGCTTGTACCTAAAGTACCTTTGCCTCTAGAAAACATATGGCAAGTTGTCACTGGATAAAGAGGACAAATTCTTAATTTATATTGCAGAATTGAAGGCCTAATTACAACTAAATTGTCTGAGTCAGGCCCTTAAAAAAGATGCTTGAAATTTAAAGAATCATAACAAATTAAGATAAAAAGTAACTTTAAAATCTCTCTGTCTGTCCCACCCAAGACATTACCCAATACTCATACAACAGGTGAATACTCTCTATGATATTCCTCAAGTATTTGCATTTTGGAAACGAGGGCTGTTGTCCCTGCCTTTTGTGAACTCTTTGTCTGCTGCCGTGGCAGAGAAATGATTTGGAGAATTCCGATAAAACAACTAGGAATTGCATTCAGAATGCTGTTTTTTTTCTTTTTTTTTTTCCTTTTTTTATCATGGCTAGTAAGAAGGTTGAGTTGCATGTGTACTCTGACACAGAACAGTTGCCTGGTTATTATCTTACATTTTGCCTGACAAATTTGCCGTGACCTTGCGAACTAAGGTATCCATCATTTGTAATATTAGTATGATCATCAATTTACAGAATTTGGTAGTTTGTCCTATATCTCTAGTTAGGAAGAAGTGAAAAATGCATCAGAATCCCTTTTGATTTTACTTTTTGCAGAATTGCTACTAAATGATAGAACTGATACAATTATTTCTATTAAGCCATTAACCAGACATTCCAAGCACGCAAGATTGTTTTCTGCTGGCAACTGATCTGAAATCAAGGCATGCTTCTTGTCTTCCTCTAGCAAATCATAGATTTCCCCTAGGATGGGGTAGAGAATGGTTACTGTAGTAGAAAAATCAGGTGAATATTTATTTTTACGAATCCAGTATCCTAAGGAATTTTTAAAATATACTTTAAAAACATGAAGTAAAAGTTACTGTCAGTATCTTTAGAAGCCCCTAACACATCTTTTTATTAGAGAAAATTGTGAAGGTGATGAAGAATATTTTTTGTTTGTTTTTGTTTGTTTGATCTTTATTTCCTTTACTCTTAAAGGTGTTTGAAAGGTGCAAGCTCAGAAATTAATATTATCCCAAATAAAAAAACTTTTTGTTTTGTTTTGTTTTGTGCTTTTCCCTAGGGAAAAAGTAGTAGAGGAACCAAACGTACCAAACAGACCCAACCTAAATCCTTCTCAATATTCTTTTAAAACAGAAGCAATCTGAAGAGGACAAGGGGAAAAAGAAATCAGAAAAAAAACAAAGAGTCTAGCAAATACTGATTTTCCTTTATATAGAAGATTAATGACTCACACAAGAAGGAAATCTGAGACATTTTAGTTGCAGATACATTTCTTCAAGAGAAGAAATTTTGCTAAGATGATAAGACCTGCCCATGAAAATCATGTGCAACATCCCACCAAACACTACTTTTCCATTAACCTATAGCCAGTGTAGAGCAACCAAGTTTATGAAGATCTGGCTAGAGGATGCTCTGAGAATTCTGATTTAATGTGAGGACAAAGGTGCTTATACTTTCATCAGTCTTGCAGTCAGGTGGTTTTGTTTGTTTGCAGTTATTAAAGATCAATTGTAGACGTTTCAGGATTACAATTCTATCCTCGACAGCATTCATCAGAACATGTTTGAGTGCTGTTACTACCTCATTTCATTCCTGAAAAGATTTATTGCAAAGCTAGATCAAGTAGAATGTCAAAATACCAGAGCCACAAGCTGATGAAATAATATTGTTCTTCATCTTGAGGAAGGAAAGAACAAAATCATGTAATGTCAGTAGATTTCATAAACATTTTCCCCTTTCCTGATGTGTCATTTCTAAGAGATGCAATTTCTATGCAGATTCAAGAGGAGGATGAATCTGCTGAATATTTTATCACATTCCCACATGCTCTAAAAGAACATTACAAATTCACTGGAAAGTTCCATTAGGAGAACACACAGGATAAAACTGTTTGTGCTAGGAAAGACCAGTATGTCTTAGAGACTCCAACTGCATGCTGAAATAGTTCCAGAACTTATCTTAGATAAGCGCATGAATAAGCTGAATAAATCCAAACAAACCCACAGGCAAAACCTAAACAGCAGGTGTTGATGTGAGCACCCACTGACTTCCCAAACATGTCGACAGAAATATCAGAAGTGCCTGGTGCAGATATACCTCAAGGCACCCACATGATGAATGACCAGTTAAGATCGCCATGTGTGGCGATGTCACAGAGGGCTTTAGATATGTGTTGCTCAGTGGGCCACCATTAATGGAACAGAGTGTGCCAACTGCAGAGCTCAACTGCTGACATTGCTGTTATTGCTAATGAAATACCGGGGCCTCTCTACATCAGCAAAGCAATATGGAAATATTTTAATTGTCTCCAGAGTTCTATAAAACCAACTAGTACAAGCCAAAAATTCAAAATGCTTAGCTGAAAATAAAGGAGAACTGAATAAAAGCTTCCATTTCCCTAACATAATTATAGGAAAATCCTGGGAGGTGATGTTTTTAATTTTGTAAATCTTATTTAATCCATCCTATCCTTCAATTCTACAAATTAGAATTAAAGATTTTTTTATTTATCTTCATTTTTCTGAGCTGGATTGCTCTGTCTATGACTATAAATAAATGTAAGACAGAAGGCTGTGATACTGGTCCAAATTTAAATTAAATATGATGGGAACCCCAAGGTGTCCTCCAAGGGTTGGTATTGGGGCCCATCTTGTTTAATACCTTTATTGATGAACTAGACGAGGGGATTGAGTGTACCCTCAGTAAGTTTGCAGATGACACCAAGCTGGGAGGATGTGTTGATCTGCCAGAGGGTAGGGAGGCCCTTCAGAGGGATTTGGATAGGCTGAATAGCTGGGCTGAGATCAATGGGATGAGGTTCAATAAGGCCAAGTGCCGGGTCCTGCACTTTGGCCACAATAACCCCATGCAATGCTATAGGCTTGGGGCAGAATGGCTTGAAGACTGTATAGAGGAAAAGGACCTGGGGGTGTTGGTTGATGCTCGGCTTAACATGAGCCGGCAGTGTGCCCAGGTGGCCAAGAAGGCCAACGGCATCCTGGCCTGTATTAGAAATAGTGTAGCCAGCAGGAGCAGGGAGGTGATCATCCCCCTGTACTCAGCTCTGGTGCGGCCGCACCTCGAGTACTGTGTTCAGTTTTGGGCCCCTCACTACAAGAAAGACATTGAGGCCCTGGAGCGTGTTCAGAGAAGGGCAACAAAACTGGTGAGGGGTCTGGAGCACAAGTCTTATGAGGAGCGGCTGAGGGAGCTGGGATTGTTTAGTCTGGAGAAAAGGAGGCTCAGAGGGGACCTTATTGCACTCTACCACTTCCTGAAGGGGGGTTGTGGTGAGGAGGGGGTCGGCCTCTTCTCCCAGATAACTAATGACAGGACGAGAGGGAATGGCCACAAGTTGCTCTGGGGAAGATTTAGATTAGATTTGAGGAAAAATTTTTTCTCTGAAAGAGTGGTCAGGCACTGGAATGGCCTGCCTAGGGAGGTGGTTGAGGCACCATCCCTAGCGCTGTTCAAGAAGCGTTTAGATGAGGTGCTAAGGGATTTGATTTAGTAGTTTAGTGGGTAGGGATGGTGATAGGAGGATGGTTGGACTAGATGATCTTGTAGGTCCTTTCCAACCTAATGAATCTATGAATCTATGAAACACACATGAATTTGTAGCTATTTGGTTAAAAAACATGTTATCACTACTGGAATATGTTCGGGAGTTTTTAAAAGTGTTTTCCCAAGATACTTCTTCAAGAGAATGAAAAAGCCTTTACAAGCAGAAAACAGTTCAAAGTAAGCTTCACAGCTGAGCAAGGAATGCTAGAAAGTGATAGACACTCCATATTGCCATGGCAATATAATTACATCAACCAAAGAATGCCTTTTAACACCTCTGGAAAACTCAGTATGGAAATAGCCCACAGGAGGAAGAATAACTACATATAAAATAATGATATCAGTATGTCTGCCTTCCTTACTGAATCTAAACGGTTTTGCCAAAGAAAATAATAAATAAATAAAGGTAACTTTCAATTTTAATTGCCAAATAAGATTAACATGTATATCTGGGTAAGCTAAGTCCAATTATCCATAGTAGAGTTTGTTGAGGACATCGTAATTATTGCAAGGAAAAGTTCTTGTTGATAACTATAACTGGTTTGGTACTAAACTATATAATACATGAAAAATAACATGTCCAGCTGATGGAAATTCTGGTTCCTAAAGAATAAATGGGGTGAAATCTGGTAAAATTCTCACCAATGAAGGGACCACTTATTTATTCAATGCTTCCTAGATACAGCTGCCTCAAATTATGACTTTGTTCCTTGTTGGTGTTGGTTTGTATGTGTGCCAGTGTGTCACATTTTCACAAGAATTTTTTCACGAAGTGAAATCCTCTTAATATAACAGTATAGACTCAAGAAGATTTTTTTACATTTGAAGATTAGAGTGATAATTTTGGTAAGGACAATCAGCACTGCACATACGAGAGTAAAATAAACGTTGTACATACAAGAAAATAAAGATATAAGAGCTGAACAGAATTTCAGTCAGGCATGAATTAGATCCACTGTTTGAACAGTAAAGGGGGTTAACTAATTCTGGTAAAAAAAAGTAAGAAAAAGAGTTTTTTCTCCTAATATTGAATATCCTTTCCCTCCATGTTTCCCTTTGAGACAGACTTTCCCACATCTTCACGGGATAAACAGTACTTGGGGAAGCACCATCAGAGTAAAACTCTAAGGTGGCGAAACTTGCTACTAACAGCCCACGTTTCTGAACAAGGACAGCCTGTCCCCTATATTTCAGTTCACAGGAAATTTGAAAACAGTTGCTCAACATTCTCTTTTTTTCTAAATTCCCTCCACAAAGCAGATTTGTTTCCTAAGCTTCTTTGATCCCCCTTCCCAGATATCTTGCCCTGCATTACCTTTTTTTTTTTTTTCAATTGGGGTGAAGCTGTCTGAACATGTCCACCAGAGGGATCTAATGGTAGTTTCTCTGAACTGTATTGTGAAGCATCTCCAAGTCAGGCTTTGGTGATTCAGCAGACAAGATCTGTGTCACCTTATCAAAATTCAGTCTCCATTACTCTGCTGTCTATTTTAATAGCACAGAGTCAGATTACAGTCCAGTAAGAGCAGTTAATTAAATATTTACTTGGAAAATGTTTGCACATGATTCACCTCCATAAAGATCTATCTGATTTCACATACTTATCACATATATTCTTGTCTGAGTGTGCAGTTGAGTTAATCATAAAATTCCCCACTCAACCAGAAAAGATTATGTCTGTACACTCAAAGCCAATTTCATTACCTTGATTTTTGAAAGGACTAGTGAAATTTCCTGATATTTTGGATTGACTAGACATTTATTTTTTAGACATTCAAAGACAACACTTAACGGTTAACAATTAACTAATGTCAATATACAAAAATGTTCTACTGGTCAAACGTTATTCACTGTGTTGTTCTTTCATGCTGTTTGAAGTCAGCATTCAGTTTACAGTGTATGTATATAATCATAATAGAATGAGACACAAAAGCAGAGTAGATGGAAATATTGCTGGTTTTGATGTTCGGTATGTCTTTCATGTGTTCATACAAGTCCAAAGTGTTTGTCTGGCCTCAAATAAAAATCTCCAACAAAATTCAAAACCTGCTAACTCTGCTTCTGAAAATAGAAGCAGAATAGAAAGATATATTAGATATAAAACCTGGTTGAATGTGTTTCTAAGAAAACTGGAACTAAATACACAAAGGGTAGATTGTGCTCCCTAAGATTCCTTTGAGGCCATGGTTACAAGACACTTTGATCCCCAGGAACAAATTGGATGAATTACGTCCATCAGTATTTTATTTGTCAAAAATGCAAAAGAATAATTTTAGTTTTTGATGACTTTTCAGCAATCCAGTGACAATTTTAAGAAAGCACATTATTCTAAGAAAAGTAGTTGCCTTGTACAACATCTGATTCCATATTATATGAAGGTAGTGACCAAGACACACATGGGATTATTTGTTGACATTCCAATTCAAATTTACAAGGTTGTAAATGTAGTTCAGGGTTTTCAGTTTGCAAGATGGAAAGTACAATAGTGACTCAGAAAATCAAAGATCAAAAGCACTGTAAACAGTGAAGAAGCTGATATGTAAAATAGAAAGTCAGCATTTCTTCACATTATTGCTAGTCCCATAAATACTGATAATTTTTGAAAATTTCACAATATCAAGTGATTTATAAACATTCATTCAGGATTTAGTATTCCCGATTATCATCTAAGTATATTGCACAGATTAGATGCTATAATGTACAACTCTGATTTTGCTTCTGAAGCTGTTTATGATCTTGCAGTCAGAAAAATTTACTGGTTGATGTTTCTAAACATTTTGTTTTCATCATATTCAGATGACTGAGTCTAATTTATTACCCAGTGGTCGGCTAAGAACACCTAAAATGAGCAGGTTGGAACTTGTTGGATGGGGAACTGGCTAAGATGACCAAGACACTAGCATGTAGAAACCATGAAATCATGGAGTGGAAGGTCCCAGAAGGAAAGAAGATGGCTAGAACTCTTGGTAAACAGATGTTATCTGGATAACTGATTATCTGGGAACTGATCCATGGGGGGTTACTAAGGTGTGACATTGCTCAGAAAAGCTAGTAAGTATTTAAGAAGAGTATAGTCCAACATCAGGAATGGTCCATCCCAATACTCACAAAAATAGGCATGTCAGGAAACTGATAAGTCTAAGCAGGGAGTTCACTATAGAACAGCATACAGAAGGGGAACCAATACAGGCAACAATGGAGGAACTTAGAAACATTGCTCAGGCATGCAAGAGTGCTCCCAGGAAAGTCAAACCTCACATGGATGCAGCATTTATAGGGAGTAGCAAGAGCAACCCAAAGAGCAGGTACTGTTAATCTAGTAGGAAAAAGCCTTGTTAGTGGGTGTGGCTGAACGGAGTGATTGCTTTAGTGACAGCTGAATGTAATCAGACTGAGGTCTTCCGTGCCTTGGTCCTCCTTATGTTCTCCTAGGTCTTTGCTCAGGGAAAGGGCTAAATGAAGAGGTGAAAAACCAACTGAGGCTGACAGTCAAGTAATGGTATACTTGATGGAAGTCAGAGGATGTTTGCAGTTGGAAAGTACCTCTGGAAATGGTCTAGCCACACCTCCTTGCTCCCGGAAACAGCAGCTTTCTTTGAGTCCTCTTCGGGTGGGTTTTGAATATCTCTCAGCATGGCAATTCCACAAAATTCTCTGAGTAACCTGATCCCGTGCTTGACAATTCTCACTGAAGTAAAAAAAAAAGAAAATATTTTTTTTACTTACATTTAAATAAATTTTTCTGTATTTCAGTTTGCTGCCATTGCCTCTTTTCTTGTCACTGAATATCACTGAGAAGAGTCTGCCTCTGGTAGTGGCACAAGTTGACCAAGGAGCATGTGAAACCTCGGAGGTTTCAGGTCCCATCTGAATAGAGCCATGAGCAGCCTGGTTTGTCCTTAGAGCTGACATTTCTGTGAGAAGGATGCTGGCCCAGAGACCTCCTGAGCTCTCTTCCTGTCTAAGCTGTCCTGTTTAGCTATGGCAAGCAAAAGGTTCTCATCATTCCTCAGAATGGGACAAATGCAGTTACTACAATATTTATTGGGATAATTGTTTCATGCCTTCACCTGTGGCTTTCAGAAATTGTTGCCTGTTAGAGTTATTAATGTTTCTGAGTTTCCAGATAGGGATGATAGCTTAAATGACCTTTTAATGTGTTCAACTGACCTATGACTTTAAATCTTTCTGCCATAATATAGCTGTTTCTTCAATTACTTTTCCATGTCCCTGAGCTGCATGCTATATAACTATGTGCTCAATGTCATGAAAAAATGTATATAAAACTTTCTAGGTGTGGCATTTACTTATTTCTTTATTGCTTTCTTATTGCATTCTTATGCTTCAGCATCATCTCCTTATACATTTCCAATTACATAGGATTTTGATATTTTGGAGCCATCCAAGAAGCTGCCACTCATCTTACGTATTTTGATATTCCTGCAGACCTTGATTCCATAGCAGCAGTTTCTGATTCAGACAATACCTTAAAAATTCAGTCTATTTTGTTTACTTCTTCTAACACTGCAGTATATATTGTTTGAAAAATACATGCTGTTTACTGTGTATATGTGAAACCATTGATGAAGGAAAATTAAATCCAAGTTTCATATTTTATTCTATTCTCATTTGGAAATGAATTTCATAGCCTTGACCTAACTTCTTTGGAACTTTTTTCATCTACAGAGTTTCTGCATATTGCTCAATACTTTAACTCTCCTCGGTTATGAAGACAAAGGTTTTCTAGCTGTAGATATCTGGAGATTAATTTCTGCAGAGCAGTTAGAGGATTAAGATTCACAATACATTCTCAGGTTACCACTCAACAGTGTCATGCAGGAACAGTCTGTGAACACTAACTACTTGTGACAACCCATATCAAATGCTAGATAATTTTACTTTTCTATTGTGACAACTAAGATGCACTGATTTCATCCTCTTGCCTTACTCAGTTAGCCAGTGACCAAAATGGGCCCGAAGAATCAATGTAGAATGCATGAATAATAGTTTTGTATCACAGAATGCTGTAATAACTTATAGTGTGGCAAAGTCCTTTGCAGAAGGCACCGAATATAACTGTTTTATTTGTTCTGCTGAACATGTGCACTATATCCTGAATGTGGAAGCTTTGAAAACATAATTCAGAGTTCTACTTGTTCCATTAGCATGATATCCCTTTGAAGTTATTTGGTTTGACTTGGTTCCTGGCAGTCTGATAGATCACAGTTGTCATTTGTAGAAATGGTGGCAGTCAGTCTCCTCCATTTCATGTGCCTCGTAAAGGAATTTTCAGTACTCAGTATGACAGAATTTGACTAGTCATGATAAGAGGTACAATTAGTTAACAAATACAACAAAAATCGCATAGAGATAATATTCATGAAAAGAATCTCTGTTTTAAACAACAAAAATTCAAGTAGTCTTGAAAAACTATGTATGGGACATTTCCCAATTAGGATATGGCCAGTGCTGTGGTTAATCCTTCTTCCTCGTAGGCCAAACAATGTTCTGTTCATTGTTGTCCCTCAATGATGAAACAGATGAAAATAGTACCAGAGTACATTTATGTAACACCATGATTCTGAACACTGTCAGCTTGTTCCCCCAATTTATAAATTGTAAGTCTGACATGCACATGCGGACTGTGGGCACAGTGATTCATCGACACAGGGATGAAGGCTGAAGAATGAATCATCCCAAAATGATCATGAAGGAGGTGGATATGGAGGTACAGGAGGGCACACCAGAGGCAGCATTCTGTGCCATCTGAAAAACATGCTCAGGAATGATTGAAGTACTCTCAGATGTAGTCCTTCTGTGAGGATTAAAATAGAGCATGATTTCTCTATGAATCTACACTGTATAAAAATATGTTCTACAAATAAGATCAAATTTTAAGTGCAGAAAAAACTCCAAGGATTCTAAGACCATTTCTGCTCTCCTAATTAATCTAAGTTTTAAATAAAAGGGCAAGTGTCTTGAATTTCAACTGTGATTTACAGTAGACTCATCTTGTACTATGTTGAATGTTGTCATCTAACTGCTCTCTATTGTATCTAATGATGACCATAATGTATCATATCCAGAGCAGCCTGACACACGCCTCTTCCTTTCCTTGCATTTGTCAGCCCCCAAAAGGGAACGTTAATGTAAGGAGTCTGTTCTTGTGTTAGTGTGTGTTTATTTAACCTGACTGCCTCTGACTATCTCTGTATAATCATTTCTATTATTTCTTTTTATTTTACTTTAAATCTCTATAGGAATAGCTGGTGTATGCCCTTAAAAGTGCTGGAACTCTAAATGTCACTGTATTTGTAGTTATCCACAGAGATATTTATGATTCCCATCACTGTTGAGGACTCAAGTCAATTTTCATGATGTACAATTAGGATACAGGAGCACATAGAAATAACATGGCTATTGACAATGATAAATGATCTTATTATTTTTTTTAGAGTCAGGTCCTTATGAAGAGGATTCGGTTTTACTTTTTATTTTTTGTACTGTGGCTGTTCAAGATAACAACATGCAATTCTTCAAATGTATCCCACTCCAGAGAAGTAGGATAAGTTCTACTTGTTCCAACAGTAGAAAAGAAAACAGAATTTGGTTAGTTCAAGTTACAATAACAAATCTTTCCCTATCATAATTATCTGATGCCTCCTGAGAGAGTTATTTTTCTGTGTTGTGGTAATGGTTCTTGAAATAAGAAACTTCCAGTACAATGCTGGCATTGGGCAACCAGGAATTGAGACTCCTCCTGGAAACAGCTGTGCCTGTTATTGATCCTGCCAATTGTTCTGGGATGAGATGTGAAACAGAAAGAAAGTGTGTTAGTTGGAAAATGTTATTGTCTGACATGAGATGATAGCTTTCTGCTTACAATGAACACCATGTTATCTAAGCAGCAGGTGATATGTATTATTCAGGTCATTTTTAACTGTGACTGCACAAGGGAATCTACATTGGTATTTCATATAAAGGCTTGAAGCAGCAATGGAAGACTTAATATAAATCTGCTCACCAAGGATGAGAGAAATATCTGCTAGGAAAGCAATAGACAAACTTGCTTTTTTTCTTTCTTTATTTTTACAAGTCTTAAACTGTGATAGCCTGTACAGCCCCATTTGATTCTGTCTTGGCTGCTGTTCTTAACCTCCAGGACCAGGTACTTTATTTCCTCTAGCCTTCTTTCAGGTTTGCACTACTGCAGTGAATACAACAAATCAAAATCTTATACGACATGATTTTGTCATAAAATGCAATTCATCTGTTTTGAAATACTGTTGATATATCCCAAGGAGGATTTGAGGGTGAGAAAGATATCCCAGCACAGCTGAAAAGGTTAAGACAATGTTAAGTGCTGCCTAAGTCAAAGTTCTTACTCTAAATCCAACTTGCTCTCTAGCATTTGTCAAATACTATATATATGAAGTGGGGCTGAGATGGAGGTATTTTGTGCTCTCTCACTGTTGAAGTTCAATGTAATTCATTCAAAGAAACAAGTAACATATTTTATTCAGAGCAATGGCTGAGTTTTCTGGACAGCAGTGCTGTTGAAAAGTGAGAGCAAATAGAACAGTTTGTATAGTTCAACCTTAGAATAGCTTTGCAAATTTGACTTATGTACATTGATTCCCACTGTCCATTTTCTTCGCTCCATCTGACATATGGTTGTATGGGCATGATGAGGTATCCTAGAGGTTCTTGATAACAGATCAGAAAAGAAAAAAAAGGATACGCCTCTGAGAAATTTTAACTCAGCTAGATATTCATGATTTTAACCAATTTTGTTCCTTGGCTCTGCTGGGGAGGTTCAAGACAAACATAAAGGTTCAGTAATATGGGAAGAGCAGCCAACAAATTCACCTTTAATCGAATAAATGTAAAAGGACAGGTGTTATCCTGATAAAGCTGTAGTAATGTAAACTGTTTATTTTTACTATATTTAACTTGTCTTTTTTTCTCCCTGTTAAAGGACAGCCTCGGTGTACTCATATTTACACTGTGCAGGGAGAAGGGGATGGGGGAAACAAGGGAACTGAAATGCACATCTGAGTCATTCATGAACTTTGCCTTTCAGAATTTTTGAGATCATATCATCTAATCTCGCAGATCTCTAAAAGGAATTGCAAAAAACTTTGCTCACATACTCAGAACATGGAAGAACTTTACATTGGTTAAACAGAAGAAGAAGTGCATTATTTGGTCAGCTATCATCACATTTACACAGTTACCCATATCTAAATATAAACTATACAGTCTGCTTAAGTACAACACATGGAAGTGTGGGGTAAAATCGGTGATAAAGCGTTTCCATGACTGTTTGCAATGCTAAAATCAGAGAAAAGTTTCCTTGTTCACTTCACTGGAACAAGGATTTAAACAAGAAATTCCTGCATTGATTAGAATATCCATCATGTACCATTAGAAAATGTGCATGTATTATTTCCTTTTGTGAGAGTAATAGTTTCTGATCCATTCATCTGAACTTTTTCACAACATATTAAAATGAACAATATATAAAATCCAGAAAGGCAGTAGAACAGAGCTAAATAACTACATTTGAATGTGATAATTTTGAGCAGTTTTTTAATCATATTCTTTGTTTTTACTATGCCTTCACTTAATAACTATATGGTAGCCTGTCTTGTCTTCTCTCCTTTCCCATCCATGTGGCTGCTATATTTACCTCATAAAGGGCCAGACTGTTAAATACACATAGATTATGTTAAATGGTCAGAAAAATGTTCTAGTGATTATCCAGCTTCTCGGATACCACAATTATCCCAAGGATTCCACAGCTGCTACATATTCCCCAGTGACAGCTACAGAATAAAATTGTGTTTGACTTTAAATTATTATTAAATGACGTGATACATTATGCTCCATTGATAAAAGTCAGTCAGAAACCTCAGCTTAAATAGCAAAGTGAAAAATAAAAGAGAGATCTTTTCCTCTTACCTGACATAAAAATCAAGTAATTGGGAAAAGAGTGAATGCAAAGATAGGACTCTGTGACTGGTTTTGCAGCAAACCTCATTTCCGGAGGTGCCGTGTCTTCCTCAGCTGTTGAGTAAAAAATCAATTACTAGAAACCAGGTTGATCTAGGAAAGCACAGCCATCAGCATCATGTCCCTCTCAGCATCACATCCCTCTCCTGCTGCCTTACTTTTTTCCTCTCTTGAATCACTCCACTAGTTTCTAAATTCCTCCTGCATCCATCAAATTATTTATTTGTTGCATATCTTATAACCAGCTTTATTCTGTATCTCTCTCATTTTCTTTTGACCTCCTCCTGAACATTTTTATTTTCTACATGTGAACAAAGAAGTGTATAAATCCCAGTTCTCTTAACCTCAGTGATTTTGCCAGCTTCTATCTTTATGTCAGTCTGCATTGTTTCCCTACACATCTAACTACCATGAAGAAGCAATACAATATTTCTGTGGCCAGACATACTGAAGACAGCGCTGTTTGCACTGAGCCAAAGTACACATTGGTTTATGAGTCCCTTTTTCAAAAGAAGTAGTGAGTAGGTTGTTCCATGGGAGAGAAATTCCCTGGAAACAGACAGCTGAGAATTCAGCTCAGTATATGTTTTATGTACAGTTATTTCTGCACTGAGATTCAACAGCCAAGCAGATGAAATTCATTTCTGTGTATTCTCCTGAAAACCAGAAGGAAGTATACACAGACTGAAGAACCATAATGCCTTCAGTCTTTCCCAGTTGGGAAGTGCTGCATGAGCTGATGATGGCATGCTTGGCATAAATCAGGGTGTATCAGCCTGCCTGCATTCCTACCATCTTTTTTCATTTTTTAAATTTATAACTGTGGTATTATGCCTTTAAGGAAATGCATGTTTTGTTCTCCTACCATGAGCTATGCATCCAGGCTCCTACTATGTTAACCAACTGTAGTTAATGCTGTCAATGGACTCCGGAAAGTGATTCGGTTCACCCTTGAATGGACACACAGTTGTAGTCAACTGAATTGCTCTAAGCTCCACTGACTGTTAATTAGTTCTCTATCATCTGTAATGGGAGTTTAGTCACCTAATGCACATGTATACATGTACATTTAGACATCTGAACCTGCAAGCTGGTGTCATCCCATTAGGAGCCTTAAGGAATCAATGGAGAGAAGCAAGCTATTCTGTGGTGCAGTTAATTTCATCCTAACATACACATGTAAAATACAGTCAAATGAGTCCCAGCCCAGGATTGTTTCAATTTTTTGTTCAACAAACAAGATAAAAAAAAAAAAAAAAGAAGGAAAAAAAAATATATGTATATAGTTTGTTACTTACATATGCAGCTCAGGAAATAAATTGCAAATATTTTCAGATCTGAAATTCTTTGTGACCAAAGAATATATAGGAACTACCTACAGGGCTGCTAATTCTATCCCATTGCTTTAAGCTGAATGCATGGTTAGTTTCAATATAATTTTGAAGGCTAGTTCTGTCATAAGCTCACTTTAACACATTCTGAACCAATATAATATATATTGCCATTTCATATTTTAATTAGCACAAATAATTGTTCATTGAATTACTAATCACATCACTAAAGAGGCTTTAATAAGAAGATATGGGCAGTTCCAAGCTGGTTTGCTCTCATATAATAAAATTCTCATGGTCTGTTATGAATTATTCTGTTAACCATTACAAGGCATTCTGAATCAGTTGATTTTGCTTTCTTATTCCAAGGCCAGATGTTCACAGTGCTTTTTCCATCATTTTCTGACCCTGCAGAAAGTGTAACAGTGAAGTAAAATATCCAATCAAATATGGTTAATAGACTTTCAAATTAGAAGGAACATTATTTATATCTATAATAGCTGACTTCCTAAATAATATAGCCCATAGAAGCTTACCCACAGTAATTCCTGCATCCAATCTACAATGTCCCTTTAAATTTTAGCACATTCATTAGGAAATCATCCAGTTTTATTCTACTAGTAAATTACCCTGAAAGGCTACAATGTGTATCATACAGCTTTCCCCAAATTTTGGGGAAATGCTATTCTGTTTCATGGTAAGCCAAGATATCAGCAGTCACTTCCCAAGTTGTTACACGCAGAGCAGGAGCAAATCAATTCTTAATCTCATTTTGAAGGAAATGCATTGATCTTCCTAATGTCCTTACCACAAAAATTCTTTTCAGAATTCATTAAGGTCTTGTTTCCACTTGTTTTCTATTTTTCTTTTTCCAGAATAATCATAAAAAGAGGAAGCAGAATTTTTACTGAAGTATACAGAGATGGAAATTACATCAACTTAATACTCCACAGCTTATGTTTCATGGAATCACAAAATGCTTCATATTGGAAGGGGCATCAAATATAATCCAATTCCAATCTTCTGCCATGGAGGGGGCTAATCCCAACAGATCAGTTTCTCAGAGCCCCATCCAACCTGGCCTTGAGTGCCTTCAGGGACAGGGAACCACAGCTTGCCTGGTCCTCTGCTTCACCACCTTCACAGAGAAGAATTTCCCCAACATCTAATATAAATCAACACTTTTTTATTGTAACTACTTCTCAGGTAATTTGTCATAGGTTATCCACAAGTACTCTATAGTGTCATTATATTCCCTCACCAACAGTTTATAATCTTAGATATATGGAGTTTAATTTACTTCTGGTAATTATTACATTCTCCAGTGAAGACCTCCTTTCAAGTCTTACAGCTTACTCTGCAGAAGTAGTCTGCCATCATTATTAATTACCAGTCCAAAAAGTTTACTCTACGGACAAACTGATTACTTAGATTTTTTTTTTATATAATTTTTCTAGATAGTTTGAGCTACAAGAAAACAAAATTTTGTTACAGCTATGGTGTCGTATCAGTAAATTGCGTTCAGTTTCTCATTCAACTAGCCTTAAGTTTTAATGATCTGCTTTGATTTTTACTTGGATTTGAAATTTTTTATTCTACACACTGGGCTACTGAAGATTAGGCAAAATTTCATGCCCAAGTCTGTCATACTTATTGAACTATTTTTTGTTAGCTAATATTTTCGTATATAATTTATCTGGTAGAGATTCTGTCTGTTACTTGAGTACATTTCCAGCTGAAAACAATAAGGGTTCAGTTTTCCCATATACATGAATGATATTGAAACCAGTGTAAGTAAAACAGTGAGCCATTCTTCATGCCTAATTCGTTCATTTCACTTTATTTTTCTTTTTGAAAATTGTCTAGTTACAAAAGCTTGTGATCACAATCACTGACCATGTGGAATTCAATAACTGTCAATGTTTTAAAGTGTTTGTGAAGATTTGCAATTTGGAAAGCAAAACATCTAAGTTCTGATGATGGCACCAGTTCTTCAGGCTGATAGTGGGGAAATTCTTTTACTAATTCATTTACTTCAGTGAAAGGGGATTTAGCAGTCTCTATTCTAGATATCTATTTCTGAATGATAACTCTGTTCAGCAGTGAGATAACATTTAGGCCACTCAAAACTAACTACAAAGTATTACTGGAGTTTCTGTCCACAGTTTTTGCTTTTTATTTTTTACTTTTTCTTTAGAAAACAGTATTTCTTATGTGAAATACAGGCCACGAAGGCAATAAACCCCAAAGTAGGAGAGCCACATAATTTTGCAATGTAAAATTTAGTTTAAGATTTGTTTTTTGCTTTAATCCGGCATTGTTTCTGCTAGTGTAATTAAAATGTTAATTACAAATATTCAGAGCATATGTATAATTACAGTGTATTTTAGAAAAGTTCTCATACAGAATACAAAAAGAGGCTCTTACTGGTACTTCAAATAATAAAATAATCTCATATCCAGGGCTGTCCACAATGTTTAGGGCTTTCAATTTAAAAGCTATCCTACTTTTGGCATTCACCCTTAGTTAATTATTTCTTACTTGAGGAGAATGATTCTTTCCCCATCTGAGGCAGCAGCTGCATGATACTGATGTAATCCAAAAAGGGCAAAACATCTATTTGTTATTCTTGGACAGATGACTTGAGGAGTCTTTAGGCAGCAAATGCCATGTAAAGGAGCAATATTGTTTGTTTGAGACAAAAGTATCTGCTGCCATATTTACAAGGCTTCTTTTGTTTATCAAGCTTTCTTTTGATTTTGTTTATCATTCAGTTCTGTTCTATTTACTATTTCTATTTAAAATAACAATTAAAAAGAATCCTATTTTAAATATACAATATTTCATAACTTTGATGATTGTTTTTCCAGCGTACTATGTATTTTTTCAAGAAAGATGTTATTTCATGTTTTATTAATCACTAATTTCATGCTTAAGTATGAATCGTTGATTACCAAATACACCTTTCAGATCAGGTAACTTATCGATATCTTAATTTTTCCCCAACATTTCTTTGTGACACAATAGCTGTCTCTATCCATGAGATTTATTAACCTTCACCTGTGTCAAAATTCTTTCCATTGGCAATAATAACAGCTGTGGTTGGAAAGAGTTCTGTAGGAGATTCTGCCCACCCTAATGATCTCCACTCAATTTTGAGTGTAATGAAAAGCCTTCATATAAAGTAGTATAACAGTAAGTATCCATGCATTCTCTGTGAATATCAAATATGATTTTGATTCCAAATGTCACTGAACTAAACTTTACCCTTAGAAAAAAGGCAGGTGCTGGATTCTTCCCTGTCTACAACTTTAACTTCTTGGTATTCCAGCTGATCCACTGATTATTTTCCAAAATACTGAGTTTCTTCGAGACATAGTCTTCAGCCTATTTTATACCTTTGGCTATTTAAAATCATTTCAGCCATCTTAATTTATAATAGCCTGCAGTAATTTATGCTGTTTCCAATTATGTTCACTGGGGATACATTTAGTTAAAGTAACCTCATATGACTTCATGCTATTTTTTTTGTTTTCATTTCCTTTTTGCCTTTTTGATCTAACTTCTTGTTGTTGGCCTCCTTTATGTACTGAAAGACCAGTATAAGATTTCCCTTTGTCCTTCTCTATACTGAACCAGCCCAGCTCTCTTTATTCTGTCTTCCTAGGAATGGTGCTCCAACATCTTGAGTATCCTCATGGCTTTCTCTGTAGTCACTCCAATGGATGGAAACAGCTGAAATGGATGGTGTTTCTGTAGAACCTCAAGGACCTGGAGAATATATCCAAATCACATAGGCTATAAAATGGAAAAACATGCCATTAGTGTATCTGTTACTGCCATATGAAGCCTGAGGAAGAAGTTTTTATGTGATGTTTGAATTTCTTCTCTATATTCAAGGTTTATCTTAATTGTGAATATACAATATGCACCCTCCTTTTATGTTTTATTTCTCAGACCATAGCTGTTTGAAGAATGACAGGTAAAATTACATTACCCTATCCTGTCTATTACTTCTTCCTTGCCTAGCTTTCAGCAGAATGTCTTTTTAGGATTAGAAAAGGTTCCTCTCTTTCCTATCTTCAACAAACTCAGTTACTTAATTATTGTACAAGAAGCTGGAGTAGTGTTACAGTAGAATAGATGCAAATGCATCTCTGTACACACGATTTTCCACCACCTGACTCATTCAAAACAAGCATTTTGTTGTATTTTTGACAACTTCCATCATGAATTTCTTCCTTTATGACAACTGCATAGGTTAAGCAGCCTCTGCAAATATCACACTCCTGCCTACACTGAGCAGCTGAGTATTTGTTAGTTTAGAATAATGAAAGACTTCTCACATCCTTTGGATCTTCCTCTTGGCAGTAGATTGCATCAAATGTTTTACTTAGTAGAACCAGTATTTAGAAAAATCACCTAGAGCCAGACTATCATGCTACTCAATACCTTAGCGTGACAGTGATCCCCAAAATATTGCTAACTCAGTATAGGAGTGACAGAATATTATTCAAGATAAAACAGACATGTTTTCTGTTTATAAATAAAAGTAAAAAAGTAGTTGAACATCTTTAATTTGTATCCCTTCCACACACACGGAAATGCTCATATCTTATTCTTATGCTTCAGCAAGGTGGGAGATACATTTTGATACTACTGGTGCAGTGGACTTGACCATTTATGGCCTGAAAGCTTTGACCCTGACCTTCATCCAACAGTCCACCTAGCTCTAGAAAGATTGTAGCATGAATAATGAAGTGCTTTTATTCTCTATCAGAAATCTTGGCTGCTGTCCTCTACTAGTTTCTTTACTTGACGACTCCAGAAAGAACTGAAACATTTTCACAGCTACTCCCAGAGGCCAAAGTTTATTCATGGCATAGAAACACAGGAGAATTTTAATGTTTAGTGATAGTTTATTATCAAGAAACATGCATGTTGAAAAATACATATATATTTTTAAAGATTAATGTTTTCTTTCTCTCTTGCTCATTGGTCTAAAATTACTGATGCTAGCACTTCTCTGACATGAGTTGGTAACATCCGAGAGCTAAGCTATATACTTAGTGTTAACTTATTATGCCCACAGCTTTATTGGTCAGCCGCATCAGCTTCAAATGCTTTGAATCTTCAGTCTCAAATATTTTATGATATATCCTCATCAATCTCCAACAGCTCTACCAGGAACACTGCGCACTAGCTATGAATTAGCAGAAAATATATATACACTGCAATACAATTGCTCATATTTTATATTTACGTGAAAAATTTCCAGCCAGAGCCTGTATTCTTGACTGAAAAGTGTAAGACAATTAAAAAAAAAAAAAAGCATAAATAAATGAAAAAAAACATACTATAGCTCACAATAGATCTTTGGAGGTGGCCTGAAAAAGCACATAAACATGGAAACTGGAGGGAAATAACAGGGAAAAAAAAAAAAAAAGAGAAAAGAGGGCAATTAGAAGATATTTTTCCTTTCTTCTAACCTCACTGCAGAATATTCATTTTGAAGAAGCTGTCTAACACCATTCAGAGTAATATGTGCAGTTAGAAGTGGAGTTGGACTGTGTTTGAAGAAGGCCCCTTCCTAGAGGGAACCTTTCAACATGGAGGAGGAGGAACTTTGTGGTGACCATTCCTTGGCATGTGGCTGTACTTCTGCCTGCTACAAACTATCTTCACTTCTCAGTCTGACAGAGGAACATTTTGAATATAACACTATTAAGCTTGCTGCTGAGAACTGGTGAAATGCTCGAAGAATTCACCTATTGGTGACTGAATGGTTGTATTACTAAAAATTACAGAATCACAAAATTGTGGGGATTGGAAGGCATCTCAAGAAATCATCGAGTTCTACTTCCCTGCCAAAGCAGGTTCCCTATAATTGGTCACACAGGTACATGTTCAGATCGGCCTTGAATATCTCCATAGAAGAAGATGATTACACAATCTCCCTGGGCAACCTGTTCCAGTGCTCCATCATCCTTAACTGGACGTTTTTCTGCATATTTTATGGAACTTATTGTGTTCCAGTTTTAGGCCTGGTCTAGGGAGCCTGTTCTGGCAGGGGGGTTGGACTTGATGATCTCTAGAGGCCCCTTCCAGCCACTACAATTTTGTGATTCTGTGATTGTATCGCTACACACAACCAAGAAGAGTCTGGCCTCATCCATTATGTCTCCCACCTCCCTTTAGATGTTTATAGACATTGATCAGATCCTCTCTCAGTCTTCTTTTTCCCAGGCTGAATAGATCCACGTCTCTCAGCCGTTCCTTGTAAGAGAGGTGCTCGAGGCCCTTTATCAGTCTTGTGACCCTCCACATGACTCCTTCTAGGAGATTGCTTCCTTTTTTTTTGAAATGGGGAGCCCAGAACTGGACACAGTAGTCTAAACGTGGCCGTATCAGGTCAGAGTAGAGGGGGAAGATCACCTCCCTTGACCTGCTGGCCATGCTACTTTTGATGCAGCCAAGGATACAGTGTTCTGCCGAGAATGCAGTGTTCTTCTATTTAACTTGTAATCTGAGCAGCTTGTTCCTGAGTAGCTATAAATATGATGGAATATTTTTGCTTCAGCAGATCCCTTTCCTTGTCCTCACTGACCATCTTTGATTTTCTGGTTGACAGGATTACACAAATGTGTTTATGCATCACAAACAAGAGTTCTTGCTTTTAATACAGAATAGAATGGTACAGCAGGATGGAACATACAGAAAGCTGATGAAATCTTACTAGTACAGAAATAGAAAAGGATGCTGCACCTCCAGTTGGTCCTGTAATTTTGCCAGGCAAATTTCTTCAAACAGCCTGTGGTCAAAGATGCAATCATATATTATGTTTTCCTTAGAGGGATAAAATAATATTTAATTCAAATCTTAATGATCTGAAACACCTTATCTCTTTCCTAGTGTATCAGGAGCCACTGATACACTGGTCAATATGAGAAATGCAGCTGTAGTGTAACATCTTAAGCAATCTGAAGTGGGAAGGTGAGAAACTAGCACAACTGCCTTCAACAGTCTCAGCACATTTTTCCAATTTGTGTGCTAGAAAGCAGAATGCCTTTTATAACTTCAGCCTCTGGAAAAGAACTTCCATATCTTTAGGTATTTTTAAAAGGATGTCTGTATGCACTTTATTTTTCCCATCTTCAGTCTATGCTGGCCTGACTGAAAGCAGTCATCACTGATGTTAGTATACCAGTGTCCAAGTTAATACATCTTGCTTTTTAATAGGGGTAAAATACACAGGTACAAGAATATATCATCATGTTCCAGATTTTGGTACAGAGAGAGTTCTTGCATGGAGATTGTTTTCTGCATTCCTTTATGATGCCATCTGATAAATAACCCAGGTTTAAGTTGTAGTGTAGAAAAAAAAGCAAAAAGAACAGCCTCGTGGTTAGGTAGATGGACAGAAATCTGAGCATTTGCCATCAGATCTGATTTTGCCAACAAGCTATTTGTAACACTTAAGGACAGGGAAGAGTCCTCTGTAGGTTTCCAATGGTTTCTCCTAAAACTAATTAATATTGTCCCCATATTCTAGAAAAGGTTCCAGTTGGATAATAGGAAGAATTTCTTCCCAGGAACAGTGGTCAGGCATGGAACAGTTTGCCCAGGGAAGTGGTCGACTCACAGTCCGTGGAGGAGTTCAAGGATGTGGTAGATGTAGTAACTTAGAGACATGTTTTATTGGACAATATTTGTGGTAGATGGATGGTTGGAATAGATAATCTTAGAGGTCTTTTCCAACCTTAATGATTCTATGACATACCTGATAGTGAAAAACTAAGGATTATTTTGAGGATTTTTATCAGACAGTAATGTCTTAAGGGGATAAAATCTTGATGTTGATACTGGGTACATAATTCTTTGGTGAAGATTTTTGAGATCTTTGCTGATTATGACCAATAACCAATTGTAAAAGGAGGACTTTTCCTATGTTCTGTATTTAAAAACTAACCAGAATAGGGAAATTGAAGAAGTGCATACTACAGCTAAAATTCTAACTTCTGTCTCAATTTTCTAACCTTAAGTGGTTAATTTTTTTCAGTCTATCCATTAAGATAATGACAGTAGGACCATACAAAATAGTAGTATAACATCTTAGACTAAAGTGGTACTCCTGCCCCTGAAGACCTTGATGTACCTGAGTAAGTGATAGATGCCATCTTCCACTAGTGAGTGGGAAGGAGTGCAGAAGAAGAAGCAAATATGCATGTGGCATTTTTCATTGTACTTTCTACCCTCTCCTAGTAAATTGCATATTTTTTAGGTTGTCAGCACTGTACTTCCATTAAAATGAGTAAGACCATTAATTTTACTATAAAGATTCTTTCACTAATATAAGTAGACTCTTTCCTGTCTGACAGCTCCTGTTAAGGCCGTAGTTTAGCCCCATATGCCATTGTCTTTTCTGAAGTTTTGTGGATGTTTTTAATTTTATTCCTGATTTATACTTCTAGTGTGTGTCTTACTTGACAAGCCTCTGGTGGATAGACTGACAAAAATTGCAGGAGACTCAGCATGGATTCACAAGAGAAAATCTTGGATAGAATCCCCCAGGGATTATTGCCAAAGTCAAAAGAAGACTCACAGCAAGGGAGTAATTAATTCCTTCTATTACCATGGATCAAAAATTACAGAAAAATGGATAAAAATTTTAGCCAGAATGACAGTCATCTAATTTGGCTTTTTTGTTTGTTTGTTTGTTTTGTTTTGTCTTTGTTTGGTTTTGTTTTGTTTTGTTATTTTTTCAACATCTGACAATTACAGATAATGCATTCTTATGTAACTTAATACATGGTTCTACATTTAATTGGACCTGTGGGGCTTTTTTTAATTTTTTTTTTTAATAAAAATTGCAAAGTAAAAGATACATTCAAATAGGAAATGAACTGTGTATTGTCCCATAAAGTCTTATACATCTGCAGCCCCACTACAATCTCAGGTGATTTCCACATACATATTCTTATAAATTGTGCCACATATGTAGTAGGTGTTTCTAAATATATTAATAGCTATCAAAGGCAAAAAGTCTCCTATGTTTCTTTATCTTTTTTTTTCCTTACTGCTCTGTTTTTGTGATTTAGTTTGATACTGAAATCTTTATTATGGCTCAGTTTCATGGGAAACAAGTTGTAAATCTTCTGAAACGAAATTTTAAAATGCTTTCTTTTAATGAACTACAGTATTTCAGACCACTGGTTTAAGTTTCTGACTGGGAAATCCTCCATATCATGTGAATAATTGTTTAACTTGTATTTCTACAGTCTGTCTATGAGGTCTAAAATAATTCAAGGTCCTAACCTCCACAGATTTGTGGTCTCCTGTGTCTTTAATCTCTTCACTTTAAATAAAGTTGTCATTTTTCTACACTCTCATTCTGTTATGTCTTTCAAATTGTGTTATCCAGTTCACTTTCTTTCTTCATTTGCGTTCTTCCCTGCAATTTTCATCCCACTTATAGACTGCTGTCTCTACTACTTTATTTTTGGTTAAAAAAAAAAAAAAAAGTGAGAAAAATAATTATTATGATAAGTTATTTTTTAGATCATAGTGGTTATATTGATCCTATGCTTTAAAGTATGATTTTCTGAGTTCTAGTTCTTGTAATAAAAGTGATTTATACCAAACCATTACCTGTATCACTATAAATATAATAATAAAAAAATCTTACCTTACTAGATTCTTGCATTGTTTTTAATACCAAAACATACTCTTTTCTCACAATTATTAAAATATTGATGCTGTTCTATGGAATATCAAGTACATTTATTTTTGCCTTTACTTTTGGTAAACTGAATTACAAGAGCTTGCCTGAGAGCAGAGAAAAATTGCACAAAAATCTGTAAACTGTCCAGGTGTGTCTCAGTGGAGGCTTCTTAAATAATGTTTAGTGGACTGGGAAAAAAAAAAATCTTAAAATTTATTTGTTCCAGATAAATTTATTCTAATTTTCTTGTAATGTATAGTTGCTTATATATACCTTATGGTTTTTTCACACCTGAAATGCTACACAAACTCTCCAGAGCATTAGGGAGACCAGAGCAGGAGTTAATAACAGAAAGCCACTGGGAAAATTCTGTCTTATAAAGCTATGAAGTCTGTGCCTATTCTGACCACTTTATGTCCACAGGCTTGTGAAGGGTTGCTGACCTCTTGTCAGGTTTTCATCTGAACTGTCAGTTTCTCAAAACCTGTGTTTCATGTCCCAGTGCAAGCAGAGTTTATCAAGCTTTTTTGTTTTCTTTTCTTTTGTTTTTTGTTTGTTTGTTTTTTGGTTTGTTTTTCCCTCTGTAGTAGAAAAAATGGATAAATCAGACCTGTTCATGCTCAAGAACATTTAGAAAGAAAACTTGTTAGAAGGAATTTTTTGAACTGCATGATAACAGATACCTATATGGAAAGTATTAATACTTAGTCTATAATTAAGAGCCTAGCTTATAATGATTAAGATGTCCTGTTTGAAAATAAACTCTAAAGATTTTGATTTAAAATACAGTATTGTTAGATTTATGGTATCCTCTAATGAAACTGAGTGGGAATCTCACGGTGAACTTCCATGACAAGTGCAATGGACTTTTTTGGACAGTTGCATATGCTGATATCATCTCTTAAATTGGTCAGTAATGGACAGTTTCAAAGATGGAGTTAGAATTATAAAATCATTAAGGTTGGAAAAGACCTCAAAGATAATCTAATTCAACTGCCAACCCACCCCCACAGTGCCCACTAACCCATGAACCAAGTCCCTCAGTGCCACATCCCACATTTCTTGAACATTTCCAGGGATGGGCAGCCTGTTCCAATGCCTCACCACTTTTTCTGAAGAATTTTTCATTGTATCCAACATGAACCTTTCCTGAATTGCTCCAATGTGCCCTTTGAAACCCCTGAAACGTTTCCCAGGAGCTTTCTTCACTCTCAGTTTTTAGGCGCCTGGGGGAAAATCCTGCTGTGGTTTAGAAGCCCATGTATACAGTAACCTCAAATGCACCACTTACAGGTCAAGCAACAGAAAGGCCTATAGCGTTCACACCAAAACCTTCTTCTATACAACCTCAGTGTTCCTGACAACTGTCAAGGTACTTCACTGGAGCTGCAGAAAATGTCATCCATTCCTTTCACACCAGCATATCAGGACATAATGCACCTTAGCAGCTAAGGATAGATAGCCTATTAGAGACATATCAGAGGACAAGACTTGAAAAACTGAAGGCATTACCTAAAGCAGCACCATAAATAGGAAAGCAAGTATGCAAGATTTTAAATCAGAATATCTGCCCAGGTTCTGTCATGGTGAACAATACTTTTCATACTGTCTTTAGTTCAAAGCATGGATAGGAATATTACAGTAGTTGAGAGCATACCCATTGACATGATGGGAAAGCAGTTCAAAACTGGTTTGACAGGACTGACAGATTTCTGGCCATTACATAGAAATAATAATAAAAACCTCTGTTGTACTTGAAAACGTATCTGCCAGTGAGCCAGCAGCAACACTATTAGATATCTAGCATGTCACAAACAATTCAATATGTGGAGTCCTGTCTGCTGTTACCCTCTCATCATCACCTCACGCCACTCTATTGCTCATTAAAATTGTTTCTGTGACAGTGTATCAGATTAGGAGAATGACATACAGTTTTGTGGCAAGTGAGCAGTAGAGATGGCTGTAGATCAATTAAGGATGAGTTAAGAAAGTTCTGCTTATTCTTTAAGGGATGATTGAAAGCCTCAGGCTTTAGAGACAACTTCCACAAATCCTATGGAATTATCAAGAGAGGCACAATTCCAAAAAGACAGAGTATTTGTGAGTCCAAGATCAAAGCTAAAGGAATGTTTCTACCTTACATCCATCCAACAGCAGCAATTAGGAACATTCAACAATTAGATTTTGTTTTAAATAGTTGCCAGGCTGTAGTTAGAGATGATTGTAAAAGATACATATTAAACAAGTAGAATGCTGTATGAATAACTTGAACCGTCTTGCCAGGTAAAAATGTTAAATGAAAGACATGGTACTTCAGTGGCAGTCTTGACAGCACTAGGTTAATGGTTAGACTTAATGACCCTAATAATCACAGAATCACAGATTTGTAGGGGCTGGAAGGGAACTCTAGAGATCACTTAGTCCAACCCCCTGCCAAAGCAGGCTCACTAGACCAAATTGTACAGGTAGGCATCCATGTGGGTCTTGTATGTCTCCAGAGAAGGACAATTCACAACCTCCCTGAGCAGCCTGTTCCAGTGCTCTGTCACCTGCACCGTGAAGAAGGTCTTATGCATATTTCTGTGAAACTTCCTATGATTCAGTTTGTGTCCTTTTCCCCTTGTCCTATCATCATGCAACACTGAGAAGAGTCCAGCCTCATCCCTTTTTCTGCCACATCTTAAATATGTGTAGACATTGATCAGATCCCTCTAAGTCTTCTATTCCCCAGGCTGAACAGACACATGTCTCTCAGCCTTCCCTCATAAGAGAGGTGCTCCATGTCCTTTATCATCTTTTTGGCTTTCCACTGGACTCTTTTGTGGAGATTCCTGTCTTTTTTGTACTGGGGAGCCCAGAACTGGACACAACAATCCAGGTAAGGCCTCACCAGGGCAGAGTAGAGGGGGAGAATCACTTCCCTTGAGCTGCCGGCCATGTTCTTTTTAATTCACCCCATGATACTACTGGTCTTCTTGGCCACCAGGGCACACTGCTGGTTCATGGCCAACCTGCTGTCCACTAGGATCCTCAGGTCCCACTTCTCAGAGCTTCTCTCCAGCAGGTCATCCCTCAACCTGTAACAGTGTATGCGGTTATTCCTCACTAGGTGCAAGACTCTACGCTTGCTTTTGTCTAACTCATTTGGTTCACATCTGCCCAACTCTTCAGCCTTTCCAGGTCTCTCTGAATGGCAGCACAGCCTTCTGAAGTGTAAGTCATTCCTCCCAGCTTCATATAATTAGCAAACTTGCTGAGAGTGTACACTGTCCCTTCATCAAGGTCATCGATGAAGATGTTGAACAGTAAGGCCTTTTCAAATGCAAAGAATTCTACTCATATGATTCTATAACAACAGTATTACTTTGAGAGGTCACTAAGAGAATTTGCTGAAGTCTCACCAAAACCATTTATAAGATTTCTGTGAACATGAACAAGGCAAGGCTTTGGGCCCCTTACCTCGCTTCAGACAATCATGTGGAGTGAGATGAAACCTGAAAACACTACAGAATATGACAGTTTTACTTTGGCTGAATTGCTAAAACATTTTCCTTCTACAAGCTTGGAAAGTAATTCATACTCTCAAATTACACCTTAGAACATTTTCTTATGCCAAATCTTTGGTAAGAAAGCAGGACAATAAGATTAACAGTGGAATTTTCTTTGAAGACATTTCTGACATTAACCTTTTTATTGATATTGAAGATAGGTTTTAGTTGGCTATATGTTATCCAACAATATTTGATGTGATCCGGGCAACAACCTCAATTAATAGTGATTGTAATTAAAAACAATGAACCACCTGACAGGATAGTCTCTTCATACTCTACTTGGTTTGCTCCATCCAATTCATTATCCCAGTGATGATCAGTGTAACTGGGGGAGGGAAATAAAGGCAACTTGTACTTGATGCATGATTGGAATAATCAAGAGTTAGAGAGAGCTGTTGTCTTGTTTCATGTCCATATTTACTGCCTTTTGAGTCACGTGTTCCAAAACACAAAGCCTGACAGCTGGGAATATTTATGCTGAAAACACTGATCTTCATTTCTGCTTTTCCCTGCAAATATGCTATGAAATTTAAAAGTCTGGTATTCTTGTATAAATTCATTTATTAAACATAACATTTTATTACCCCGTGCATAGAAACTGATGGAATTAGAATAATATAAGTAAGTTAGGTTTTCTTTACAGAGAGTCCTGTAGTATTTTTTAGAGGAAGCGGAGCAATTTATGACTTGCAGGATTTTCAATTTATGATCAGAATCGCTCAGAGAGCTGGAAAGAATAAACAAATGTTTTTTTGTTTGTTTGGTGTTCTCTTTAAGAAATTCACAGGAAATACAAGTAGATTACAAAGCTAATTACAAAGGTAATAAATTATCAATTCTGAGAATATATCAATTGTCAGTGCAAAATGAACTGCTCACCAAGGCATCCGGAATCAAGGAAAAATTAGGTCTTGGTATAATTACATCTTCATCATTTGCTCCCAAAACAAGAGGCAGCTAGTGTACAAGCTGTAGCTATAACTAACTTTTGGTTGGAGGAGATGAGGATGAGTGGTCCCTCTTTGTGATTTATGTAAGATTTGACATCAATCAGGGCTTGAAACAAAAGAATGTTTATCTAGGTCTTATATCAAGATATGATGCAAAAGAATTTTCTCTTTTACCTTATTAATGTCATTGATAAATAATAGCAGTGCCATTTTTGCATTCTCCTTTATGATGACTTCGGGGTTTGACTCATACATTTGAAAGAGGAAAATAATGGCCACAAAATTCACCACATATCTTCTTTTTTAAAATGTCTTTTAGCTGATTCCAGAAAAATGGTTCAAATTTACAAACAGAACACCAAATAGATGTGATAAGGCTGAGAACAATAGGGCACCTTCCTACATGTATTTGCATATGCACTTCAGGATGCCACACTTAATATTACACACTGCATTTTAAGCTAGTTGATACCTCTGATCAAGAGACAGTATTACATACATTTTATCTTCTATCTCTCAAGCACTATAAGAAATTAGAAATATTTCTTGATATTTCTGTTGTTAATTAGTAAAACCACAGAGGTAGCTTTATAATTTTATTGTGCAAATTAATAATTATTTTCTTCCCTTCATTTCTAGATTCCTCTCCCACTCAAATGTAGGTAGAAATCCTAATAATTACATTATTTCATAAATCTCCAAATAATTAAGGTTGGTGTTAGGAGGCACACTGGTTTTTCTTGCAGGACCTAACCAAATAGTGGGTAGCTGTAGTAGGCTGCCATCCTTCACATGTTCAGCAATAGAAAGAAAACACGAAAAGGTGAGTCTATGAGATTTGATTTGAGTTAAGGGAGAGTAAAAATGCATAATAAAGGAGAAATTTGCAGCCTGACCCGTCCCAAAAAACTAGTCCTGGTATGGGTGCTGGCTCTTGGCTTCAGTTGCCTGGTATGTGGGATTCCTTTCCCACACTGTGCTACTCAAAACTTCTACGTTAGTAAGTCAGCAAGGGCCAGGGTTCAGGTTAAAATACTGTCTTGGGTTTGTCTTTCATGTTTGGTCGAGGAGCTACAAGATATGGTTTAGTAGCTTGTGGTAGCAATGGTAATGGGTGGACGGTTGGACTAGACGATCTTGTAGGTCCTTTCCAACCTTGTGATTCTATGATCACTGCCGCTGTCTCTGGCTCCTTTTTGGCCAGACATCTGATCATTGTGGACAGTGTTCATTCACAGGTCATGGTTCAATATATGGGCCAGAGATTAGTATAGTTTGCATTATTTTAGCTGGAGTGATTTAGTTAGCTCTCATACAAACAACCATGTGTGGATCAGAGGGAAAGGTTGAAACCGGTGTGGGAGCTACAGTGAACAGCCAGTCATAACCCATTTGCTCACTTGATAGTACTCTTTCCTGTTTAAAAATAAATAAATACGATAAAAAAAGACACATTGTGAAAAAGAGCATCTGTACTTAATCTAAATTTTAATATGAACTGAATAAACCTAAGGATTACAGATCTCTTGGAAATCGATAAACAGAATATTCAAAGAGAAACGAAGTGGTTTTTCTTACATACAAATGTCTAACTTAGATCCTGTGATCACTATAACATTTAAAGAGAACTGAGCTGTTCATATTTTCTGCTACTCAGAGACTGTCGTTAATGATCAGAGATTGTCATTAATGGTATCCTGTTAGACACACTATGTACTCAAGGTTTCTATTAAATATTTATTTGTTGGTAATTAAGAGGTGCCAGTCCCTACAGCTGTTTATGGATAGTGACAGGTGTGTCCACTGAGGAAAGACACACTACAAATCTCTACTGTCATTACTTTTGTGTAATCTGTGACCTTTCTAAGACAGTAATTTGCAAATACACCTTAATGATTGGAATTGCAGTGTTTCCAGATTGGACACTTTGGGACAGTGATATACATCTTTAGTATCTTCACTGACCTAGATGTAACTAAACTGGTCTACGTTCACTGAATACTTTTTCTTATAACCCTATATTATTACTAAGTCTTGTGCCAACAAGAAGCTAGCTCTCTAGTAACATTTTTAGGAATTGAGCAGGAAAACGAAGGATTGAACACGTTGTTTCCCATATAATTTGCTTTAGCTGTGTGATTTTTTCCATGTAACTGCAAAGAGTCAGGTAAAGAACCCAAATGGTGTGTGAGTGTGAAAGTATGGAGCAACCAACAGGTATAAGATAGGAAACATTACTAAATGCCAGAAAAATGGCTGATGAGTCTAAAGGTCACACTAACAATGTCAAGCAAAGTTAGAACTGTCAAAAATACTCATAAAACGTTTCCATTAAAACTTATTGTAAGAATAATTGAAGACATTTAACAATCTAGTATAGAGAGCATTCAGTCTCCTAAAAATAATTTGTTCCACAGATAATTACCATTTGTCTGAACCATTTTTTATGGCTATTAAATAATTATTCAAGTGTAGAGCTTTGGGTACCTAAATGTTCCATGCATCCTGATGAAAAAGATCAGGTTAAATGCTAATTATGCACAACATAATATTCAATTCACTTACCATATTATGGAGCAGTAATAATCACCAAGATGAATGGTTAGTTTTCTATTTTCATGACAATTATTTTTTATGGAAAGGAAAAATACTCCATTAGAAGGTTGCACTTTCTAAATTTATGAGTGTCACTTTCCCTTTTCCTCGGGATAACAGGTGACATAAAATAATAAAAACTTTGTCCAAGTTAATAAAAAAAACTCCCAGTGAAAGAAAGTACTGAATCTTAATTTGATGTTCATTTTGTTTCTCAGCTCTCCTTGACTATTACATTTGGGCTCACTAGATTTAATTTTTATAAAATATTTTACATCAAACAAACAGCATCCCTCAAAGCTTAAGATATTGCTTTCTGATATCAGCACATTGTTGTTAACTAATCCAAATTGTTTAGCAGGCCTTTCACTTTTTTTATGCTGCAATTTGAGTGTGTCCTTTTACCTCCTAGAATTTGGCAGACAGTGATCAACTGAGTCTCAGAGGGAACCCACATAACACACTATTTGTTCTCATTACTGGAAAGCTGTGTGCTTTGTTCTGTCTACTATTCCTAAAACTCACTGTCAGGCATAGAAACCTGCACAATGCAAACAAGTATAAAAGCTTGTATTTTCCTGATTCCTGTTTTTGCACTTGAATTTTAATTTAGTGACCACCACCACATTAAAATATATTTTGGAGGAACAAGGAGGAGAAATCAGCACAAATCTGTACATATACATATATGAAGCACAATCGACCTGCCTACTTAATAGCTCTCGGCATTCTCTTCTTTACATACCCAGACACCCAAAAAAGTACACATTTCTTAATGTAAGAGTGACATGTCCAGTCATTCTATGTTATATTATGCAGATGTTTATGTATTTTATGAAGTGCTCCTTTCCACTGAAGTTATCATTCTTACTATACACCTCCTGTAAAATACAGTTAAAATCACAAGGTCATAGAGTAGTACAGGCATTTCAAGTATCTCCATAACTGCTTTTCATTCAATTTAGAACAGATTTATAAACTTTGTGGAAACTGGAGAAACTCATAAAAATGGAAATGCAAACATTAGAACAAATTAGCATGGCTTGTCTGAGAAAATCACATAATTAGCAATGCTTCTCAGCTTCAGGCTCTGCCATACTTTATTTACATAGCAACAGGGTGGTTTAGCTTTTTGAAAGGCAGAGTTAAGAAAATGTTGCATCATTTATGTTCTTGTCTTTCTGCAAATCAGTCAATTCCATAGCAAGTTTCAAATCATTCTATATTCAGTTAATCATACTTAGCTTATCTTACCATAACAGCTATAGTATTTTTCACTATTTTCATGTATAGTTAACACTGAACATTTCTGACAAAGAGATTCTATTGACTAGACCAATTTTCTCTAAACCTTCAAATACTTATGAAAGAAATCTCTGTGATACATTTGAAAGAGAATGAGACAGCGATTATCAGAGAACAATAACACATATCGGCCTTCCTTTTCAAGTTAAGCCCTTCTCTTCATAATCAAACAAAGCTCCCATTGAACACAATGGAAGTGAAAAAAAGAAAGTAAAGGAAGATAGGGTCAGAAGTTAGCGATCTATTGAATGATATAACCTGCAAGTAGGAGATGACGAGAATTTGTACCTGGGGTCTTCTCCATTTTGATTACACATGGTAGAAAGCAGGAACAAGTGAGCAAAACCCTGGCAAGAGTGTCAGCCACCAGCACTAAAATTAGGGTTGTTCAGTCTGAAATTAATAGCACAACAGATTGGGAGTTCATTGCTTTATCCTCTCCCCCAACTCAATCCTTATGGGTTACTCCTCTTTCTCATCCTCCCATTCCAGCTCTATCTGCTTGAAGGCTGCAAGAGGACCAGGGAGAACAGAGGAAATATCTCAAAGCTCCTTGAGATACATCATTGAATTGCACTAACTCTTCTTGTGTGTAAATACAAAAGAGCACCCTAAAGAAAAAACATGGGGACAATTTTCAGCAGTGGCTGAATAGACCAAGACCAGGGCTAAAAGTAATGAACTTATCAAAATGATCACCTTGATCCAAATTATGGCCAGATTCTGCACCTGTAATCCTGAGTGGTAAGTTTCCTGGTCTTCAAGGTGATAAGCTCCAGTCAGTGCAACAAATTCTGGGGACAGCTGCTCATTCTGTGTAAGAAGGCTCAATTCTGACTAATATGAATAATTAACTGTTCAAATTACTGGCTTTGAAAATCCCTGACCTTCAGCTAACCCCTCAGTTTTCTGTTAGCTGTAGTGACTGATGCATATAGAAAGAACTCTAGGCTTACTACCTCTCCTTCGTCGACCCACTGCTCTCCTCCACACTTTCACAGCTACCTTGCTTCCCACATTGAGTACCATAATCAGTGCAATTGTTTTCACTTTCCAGCTGTTTTAAAGGTTCTATTTCAGTTTATTGTCTGTCAGCTCCTTCATATTTTGCAACAGTCCTGTTCATTAATTAATGTCAGTTATCACTTTCTAGAAGCCTTGGGTTGCTGAAATAAATGATGGAGGCCCACATTCTGAAGGGTTGCATGAACTGGCATAAGGCTGTACTGGCAGAGAAATGTAAGGTCAGATTTTCTGGAAAAAAAATTGGAAGGCTTTATTTCATATCAGCTTGCTTAGAAGCAAATCAGATGATATCCTTCCAAATGACAGGACAGGAGTCGTTTTATTTGGAAAAGTGGTGCTCAAGGCTCTGCAACTTACCCTGTGTACATCCTATTTTATCAATTTAATTTAAGAGTTTAAAGAGAAAAGTATTACAGAAAATATAATACTAAAAATAGTTGTATATTCAGATATGTGTAGTATGAATTGTTCTTGGGGCTAATGTGTTTTTCCTCATGGCTAAGACTTACTCAAATTTTGGTAAGCCATCTGTCAAATGAAAGAATATTGAGCTTTTTCCAAATTGTAGGGATAGTAATAACAGCACATAATAACAAGAGATGAAATAATACACACTGAGCAAGGCTAGCAGAGTAATTATCAACTCCTAATAAAGCTAAAGTAGAGGATAATAAGAGACATTTTAAATGACTTTTTTTTCCACCAATGAGAACAATTTTCTGGACAATGCCACCACACATAGATCTGAATACATTTAACCACATTATCTTGAATGTGAATCATTGCTGACAGTGATACTGACAATATAGTGGGAACGTCTTCAATCTGCTTAACGGATTAAATACATTTTGTGCAGAGGGCCAAAATGGGCTAGACAAGAAATCCGACCATTGCAATTTTAGATAATGAAATAAAGAGGGATTCAGACTGAATATACAGAGAATGCAGGCTCAAATTCTTCTCAAATGTGACAAGTCACTAACTGAAAATCATACTTCTGAAACATGGTTTTCTGGGTTCTTATCGTGGCAGAATTTACAAAGGGAGCATATAGATGACTCAGTAAAGCAAATTAAAACGCATATATTACGTATTACTGTAAACGATCCCTAAGCCTTAGGAAGGAAGCAGTATGTTCCAAAAAGGAGTGTTTCTTTTTCCTTGGTTTTTTTTTGTTTTTTTTTTGTATGTTTTGTTTTGTTTTGTTTTTTTGTTTGTTTGTTTTTTGTTGTTGTTTTGTTTTTAGTTTACACATGGCCTTCTTATAGTGGCCTTCCAGTACCTGAAGGGAACCTAAGGAAAGCTGGGTGGGAGATTTTTATGAGGGCATGTATGGACTGGACAATGGGTAATGGCTTTAAACTGGAAGATGGTGGATTTAGACTACATACTAGGAAGAATTCCTTTACTGTGAGGGTGGTGAGGCAGTGAAAACGGTTAGCCAGAGAGGTTGTGGATGCCCTCTCCTTAGAAGCATTCAAGACCAGGCTGTATAGGACTGTGAGCAACCTGGTCTGGAGGGAGGTATCCCTGCCTATAGCAGAGGGGTTGGAACTTGTCATGGTTTTATGATTTTTGTTATTGCTATTCCACATTATAACATCATGTAAGACACTGGGAGTTGAAGAGTTAATTCTCCAGTTCTGTGCAGTGCCAAATTTCTGGGCACCTGGTTCTCAGAAGAGAAGAAAATCTACAAACCCCAGAAGACTTTGCATTCCCATTTTCCACTCAGAGGGAGATAAAGATAAAACTGCATGCAAGTCCCGAGGCTGCCTCTTTTTGTCAGCAGTGGGAGCTTCCTAGCTATCTTTCCTTTGACTTTACAGTAAGGCCTTTGGTTTCAGACACACTGTCTCTCATTTTATTTGATTTATTAACTTCAATTACAATTGTACTCCATTACATTGCGTTATTTTGCATTCTGATATCTTATTTAGTAAGTTAGTTTTCCTCCTCAGACTGTTGTCGCTGTTTTGCTTTTAGGCCCATCTCCCTCCCCTCTCCCTTCTCCCCCTTCCCCTTTCCCTGGGATTGGGTCTGTAGGTCCCCCACCCCATTAGTCAAGGAACTGGGTCGAACCAGACCATAAACTGTTGACAGAACTAGATGATCTTAAAAGTCCCTTTCGACCTAAACCATTCTATGACTGGCTGTACTGAACTCCTGTAAAACTGCTCATTCTCATTGAAACCAAAGCTGTTCAGAGGACTGAAGATCACAGGGAGGTGCAGGGCTTGCTTTGAAAGTGTTATATCTGAGCAGACTCATCTGCTGCTGGCCCTGGGGAAGTGAGCACAGGATGAGAGACAGCACAGCTCAGACCTTCGTAGGCAGCTGGAGCACATGACCAGCTAGGAAAGAACTCAGAGGTGGACAGAAATGGACCTTTTCTTAAAACAGGATTGATGATGTTTTTAAAAAAATGCATCTTTACCATGGCAGTAGTTATGCATTAAAAATAATAGTTTTCTATCATATTTTATTTATTTTTCCCTTTTCTTTCATAAAATGACACAAATCAGGATATTGTAGTACTTATATGAAAACAGCTTAGTTCCCTTGCCAATCCTGAAAGTTCTCTCATACAGTGCTCTCAATCTAGTTTATTATTTTTCCTTGAATAAGGTGGCTAAAATTTCACAATATTCCTAAAATCATAGCTCCACTACAACATGTTTTGGTATGTGAGCTACAAATCCCTCAACTGGCACATCCTAAAATCTTTTTTCAGTCTCAAGTGAATGGCTCAGTCTTGTAATTGTGTTTGTTTTTTTCCTTCTCTGAATTACAGATGGTGAATTCTCAGTTTATAGCTCTAACTTTTTGTTCCATTTCTGTGATTCCTATACTTAAAGCGATTCCATTATTTTCTTTCTTTCTTTCTTTCTTTCTTTCTTTCTTTCTTTCTTTCTTTCTTTCTTTCTTTCTTTCTTTCTTTCTTTCTTTCTTTCTTTCTTTCTTTCTTTCTTTCTTTCTTTCTTTCTTTCTTTCTTTCTCTTTCTTTTCTTTCTTTTCTTTCTTTTCTTTCTTTTCTTTCTTTCTTTTTCTGAATGATATTACTATTATGAGTCTCCATTTACCCTCTCACAGATCTATCGCCAGACCATCACCTTTGCATATGCTATTGTTTTGCAAGTAGATTCACTGTGAAGTGGTATGGACCACTCCACAATTATGTGATGTTATTTCTTGTTCTCCATGCACAACCTGGCACCAGTGACACAAGCTGACTGCATAATAAACAACAAATATGTCCCATTGAAACATGCACAGCAAAACTCCTCAGACTCCCTTAAGAAAATCTGCCATGAAAACCAGGAATAATGCTAAAAACTGCAAACTGTGCAGTATTCTCTGTGCTCACTTTTATTGTAAACTGTTTAGCATATTGCATTTTATGTTGTTGAATGGATATGCTATTATAAATATATGTGGTACATGCAGAACAACAATATTAATGTTCCTATTGGGATCCTAATTTTTTAATTTCTCATTTAGGATTCTCTAAAACACTCTGGTGTATGCTTAACGTTACTCATGTAAGCATTACCTGTGGAATGATTGTAACTAACCTCAGAGAGGAATTTATGAATACATACAAGACCTGGCAAGACCAAAATATCACAGGAATCAACTCAGGAATCCATAACCTGATGATGACCAACTTGTGTTATTATAATGAATTAAACTAAAAGGCTCAGCACATCACAATCTCTGATAACATTCTGATGCCTGTACCTTGGCTCCATAGTTTACTATTACTGATCTCTCTCACTATGAATTTCCTAATTGCAAACTTCAGTTTATGAGACGTTATGAAGAAAGTCATATATGTAACTGGAAATGTTAGCAGAGGATGCGGAGAGCAAAGACCATCTGATTTATTAAATAACAGAATTCTATTCATATTCTGAAATATCATATTCTGTTTGTAAATTAAAAAAAAGTAATAATAATAACCATAAATGTTGGCGAATTGACAAATAAAAACATTACCATAAATTAGTTAACCTCTTATACAATCCTGAAAGCACCGCATTGTAATGTATTACAGGCAAGAAAGATAACGTATTGATAACATACTGTCAGGCACTCCAGATACGGACAAGGAACTATGTAGTATGGCTATGAAAGTACAGATTTTCAAAGAAAGTTTAAAAACTGCTCATACAAAGTTGTAGAGATATAACTCCAATGCCATGATAGTTTCTTGAGTAAAAAGAGTGAAAAAAATAGTGCCTCTGAAAGAATTCCCTCTTTCCATTGCATTAGGAAAGCAGAGAAGAATGTAGTATCTGAGAATATGGGAAGATAGCAAATAATGGATGAGATGAGCTGTGGGCAAAACGTGTGTTCCTAGTTCTTCCAGAAGCTCTTGTTGTCCAGCTCACCTGTTCTCAGCCGTGATGTCAAAGTGAGAGAGATTTTTTCTGATCTACTGTGGAAACAAAGTAATGAGACCTCAAGAGTAGAAATCACTTTCTCAATCAAGACTGAAATGGTCAGAACAGTTGTATTTTTCAGAGAGGACCCAAAGGCAATTTTAGTAGGATAGAAACGAGTTAATCCTTCTTGTTGCTCGGTGGGCATGCAGTTTGGAGGAGAGACCCCCAACAGATCAAAAAAGACTACAAAGAAGATTGCCTCTTAAAAAATGAGAGCTGAGACTGGGTATACAGCTTCATTGAAGGAGGAGATACTTCTTTTCTCCCCATACTGAAAAATCATGCAGGATGACACAAGTGGGGCCTGAGCTAGAAACCATGTCAGATCGGGAAGGTCATAAGCTGACAATAGAAATGAGGAAAGAATGAATAAGTGTCATGAATTTCTGCCAAATATTTCCCAGATGGATAAACAACGTGTCCAATCCCATCTGTCATATCTTATCATTTTTGAATATGCTGAAGAAATGAAAGCATGACACATCACCACGGACACTAACTTTGCTGATATTGCTTATGAAGAAACCTGGCCTTGGAGCTTTTAGAAATCTGAAACTGAAAGGAAAATTAATGCCATATGAAGATTCACAAAAAGCTCTACTCTTCCATGACTACAATACTAAAACTTACATCTAAGAGGGCAATCCCATGTCATCATGGTCTGTTTGAAATATTTATATCTCAGGAACCATAGATTCTTTCAAATCCTCCACTTTAATTAAAACCTAATTGCAAAAGATTGACTGAAAATTAAGTACTTAAAACACATATGGATCCGAACTTCAAAACTGGTCGTTATATTGCTTTTGTTCATACCTTAGGGTAGAAAATAGCTTGTTTATCAATTCTTCATTAAGAATGATAAATCACCAGGCTGATACTGCAGTATAATGATACAATGGATTGATCCTTACAATGCATAGGCCTCACCTTCCTCTCCCCACCCCAACCCTGAATCATTCTTCAGCTGACAATAATGTGCACACTTTTTATCTATTGCTTAGCAGTCAAGACAGAAATTGACCTCCCACAGACCAAACTTCTGATCAAATGTGCTGAGTCTCACAGTAACTGTCACCTCACCAAGCACCTAAATGCCAGTTCTAAAATACTCACTGATGTATTTACAAAGGCCCTCATATCTACCTTATCTGTCACATATTCTGTTTTCATTCTATGCTATCTGAAAGGATCATCCAACATTTTTATGTTTTGTTTAAAGTGCTGATAAGAAGCTTTTTTGAAAGGGCATTTAGATTCTATAGAAATGGGTATTACACATAGAATCAGAGAATTAAATGATAGACATTTAAAGCTAAAAAAAATAAATAAATCAGGAAACTACTAGTCTAAGAGTTTGATTTTACCTGTGTCACTCCAGAATAAATGTGTTTTACCTGGACCAGCTCTGGCATATGTCTGCCTAACTTTCTTTCCAATTTGTACAGCACTGAAGTCTCCATAGCTCTTTGTTCTTAGCTTTGTACTTGGTTGCACCAATAACTGTTGTAGAAAACGACACATTTCTTTCATCTACATAACAGTTTCAGTAAACAGAAGATTCTGGCTGTACTTTTCTGCAGTTTTCAGCATTTTACACTAACTAGATCATAGCTTTACTCTTCCCCTCTAGGCCATGTCTCCTTTATCTCTTCTTTTCTACATACACTCTAGTTTGGCAATACATCTGTTGTGGTTCAGTTTTCGGGCTGAGATTTCACAAGTGGTAGACTTAAAGCAGATTATTTGTCTTGTTTCTTTTACAAACTGTATATCAAAAAGTAGAGACCAAAGTAGCATTTGCCTTTGTCTCAATGCAGAAATCCAAGTATCAGTCCTTGAATATCATTATTAATCTTTTTTTCTTTCTGTCCTTTCTAATTTCATGGTGTTTTTATTGATTTAGCAGATGACTTTTTATTATAATTGTGATCCTGGTCTAAAATGTTTTCCAGCCCTGTCTACTTGATGTCACCTGAGAATAGCACGTTTCCTTTGTGTAACACATTCATAGAATCATAGAATCATAGGGGTTTAGAAGGGACCTCTAGAGATCGAGTCCAACCCCCCTGCCAAAGCAGGTTCCCTACACCAGGTGTCCACCACCATTCTGCCACTATAGAAGATACCAAGTACAAGTGACCTTGTTAGAGTACACTGTGGGCCATTAAATGCCTTCTAATGTTGATGACAAGCTATTGATAAGTGTATGTTCATAATGACTTTTTCTAGCCAGTGCCTACCTGATGATAATTTTGTCTTCAACATGCTTACCCTGCATTCTTGAAAGAATACTAATTGAGACAGTGAAGTAATTCATACTGAATACTACATTCCTATAACATAACATTATCTTACATTTTCTACCTTTCCCTCTTTCTTTAAATGACTTTTTTCATCCAAACAAACAAACAGATCAAATTAAAGCAAAACAAAACTGAGAACAAAATCCCCACAACTTGTTTGATTTGATTTATTTTTGAAGTGTTAATGTTGGATAGTTTCTATCCAACTATCCATCTTACTGTCCAGATACTTAAACTGATTGTTTAATGATTTGTTCCAGGGATTAAATTTAAGTGCTGTGAAATATAATTTTCCAAGTCCTCCACACTATAAATAATATATTTGTTATTCAGTCTTTCACAATCCTAAAACATAAGTGCTAGTGACTCAGTTAATACGTTGTCTAGCACCTCTAATACCCTAAGGTGAATCAGAACTGTTCTACTTGAAGCTCTTCTCAAGTATATTTATCCTAGATATTTTGTAAAACTTATTTTTGAAATTATTGCCATTAAAGATCTGGTTAAAGTCAATATTGTGTTTTGAAATTGAGACAACTACATTTAATTTTTTTTCTGTCTCATTCACTTACAGCTCCCCTTTCCTTTTTTGCAACTGATTTACACTAGCTTTTATACTTTAGCTGTATTATGGAACTTTTTGCTCTGTTTCTTGCTACAGTGTGTAGAAGAATTAAATAAATTGTAGCACCATCTTTCCACTTCTCTGTATTCCATGCATGAGAGAAATGTATAGTGAAATACCATATTGCCCCAACTGCTGTGTTGTCCTAAAAGATTAATCCATTATATGATGATATTAGTAAACTACTAACCTTCCACACTAAAAAAATACACGAGGACGGTCCCTATTGATTACACCTTTCTTCTGCGTAGTAACTCTCCACAACTGATATTAGAATTACATCAATTTACACATGAAGAAAATCTGTGGTTTTGTATCTTTCCATGTCTGTGTGTCTGATACTTAACAAAGAGAAAATAGTTTAATATGCAATTACACTGGGAGAACTCTCTCCTGTATTTTTCAGACTTCTTCTGGACCTTAAGCAGAACATTTACAGACTGAATGCAACACAGTTCAAAGCAAGTGTGATCCCATAACTTGAAAATAGTTTGGAGTTTGTCCAGCATAAAAGGCAATTAAACCAATTGGTTTTAATTTAAGAGACACAAAATTCTGAGTATCAAACTTTAATCCCTTAAAAGGCAAATTAGAACACAACTTTGTTGTTCCAACTATTACTTGAACATCTTTAGTTTATTTTTCTGATCTTTTATTCTTACTGTGTATGCCTATGGTTGTGCTTTTTTTTAGTACTGTCACAGATTTTCCTCTGGACCAGAGAGGACACTGATGCTTTTCTGTAAAGAAAAGGAAAGAAACATTCAAGGACATATCTGCCAGCTTAGATCTATGCAGTTGCTGATGGTGACACTGATTCTGGCTCAATACGACAGTTGCATTGCATCCATGCAGAGATATATTACACTTCAACTATATAGCTCTTTCTCAAGTCCATAACTTCACTTAGAGGGTAATCTTCTTCACCTGATTACTCCTTCGCACTTTCTTCAAAGATCACATAAATTTTATCCTTCGAGTCAATTGTTAAAAAACGACTCAAAAAAACAAGCCTTCTTTTTTCTGATGCATAATCCTGTAGTTTACTTCAAAAGGTTTGTATATATGGTATACACTTATACCATATTGCATTTAAGGGTCCTAAGGGTGGTGACAAAAGATTCTGCTAAGCAACTCTCCACCATATTTAAAAAGTCATGGCAATTTGATGGAGTTCCAACTGACTAGAAAAAGAGAAAAATATCCCCCAGCTTTAAAAATGGAAAAAAGGAAGACCTCAGCAACTACAGGATTCTGTGCTCAAAAAAGATAAAGGAGTAGATCCTTCTGGCAATTGTACTAAAATTAATGGAAAACTGGTGACTGGTGATTGCCAATTTTGCTTCACTGAGGGCAAATCGTGAAAAAATGTGGCAACCTTCTATGACGATGTTATGACACTGGTAGATCAGGGAAGAGCAATTGATGTAATCTGCCTGGACTTGTGCAAACTATTTGAAGCTGTCCTGCACTGCATCCTTGACTTTGTCCAGGTGGAAACCAGTGATGAATGGAATCAAAATTTTAGAATTGTAGCTGATTCTATTTGAAATTTTGGATGTGGACGATAGGATTGATTTTAAGACTGCTGATTTCAACATGTTGTGTAGTGTAGTTGACACACTGGAGGTAACGGATGCCATAAAATGTGACCTGCAATAAAATGAGGCTGAAGATGTGGGCCCATGTATATTTCATGACATTCAACAAGGTAAAGTGCAAGATTATGCTCCTGGTTCAGGCCAAACCAATGTAAAATAACAGGCTCGATGGAGAATGGATAAGAGCAGGCCTGTGGAGAAGGACCTGAGAATGATGGTTGATGAGAACCTGAACGTACTCTGGCAATGTCTACTAACAACACAGAAAGCCAATCTGTATCCTGACCTGCATTAAAAGAAGAGTGACCAGCAGGTTGAGGGAAGTGATTTTCCCTCACAATAGGGATAAGCATACAACTGCACAGAGGTATATATCTGGCATACATGAATTCAGTTGCAACAGATGAGACAGTATGAGACCAAGTACAGGTCACAGAAAAAAGCATCTTTTGCATAGGTAAGACTTTTCTCCTTGAATCAGATCTGACCTTCCTAAAGGCTATAACCATTTCTTGACCAATTGAGTTGACAATGGGAGAAGTGAATGTGATAAATCAAGGTACAGCAAGCACTGTTTGTGCTGTGCAAACGTTACTGATGTAGGTTAAAACATGACCTAGAAAAATGACAAAGGCATGAAAAATTCAGAATCACAAACTCAGCAGATTTGAAAGAAGCAAGAAAAATAATTTTGCTGCGTGAATCTGTGAAATATGCTGAAAACTAAGTAAAAATAATTCTACGGGTGAAGGGAATATACTGCTTAAGGAACAGACATTATCCTAAGAAATGATACAGAATTCAATGTGAATGCTTGTATATTGTTATTTTTTTGTGATATTATTGGTTTTGGTGCTGCAAATATGTATATATTTAAATATACATATATTATATACATTTTTATATATATCTATAGTTCCCTCTGGACTGCTGGGCATGCCACAGACTAAGGAGTTTGTCCCTCAGCAGTTTTTGTTATCTATGTACTTAGTTCTTTACAAATTTTTCTGTTACAAATTCTGTGCTCCATTCAGAGCCAACTACCTGATGAACCAAATTCCCATGCAGACAATTTATAGGTTAATAAGTTGGAATTAAAAGATACCTTTCAACTATAAGAGTTTCCTGAGAGAAATTTCATGAAATGCAGCTAAGATAAATGTTATTCTTCCACATGAAGTACAGAAGACTCACATAACAGTAGAGACTGATCTCCATCTGGCTGGAAAATAACTTTACTGAGAATGACTAGGGATCCACGTAGGCAACAAGCTCAACATGTACCTGCAGTATGATTTCATAGCAAAGATTAGCTGCACAAAATACATCGTTGACAAAGGAGTAATGAGAAGGTCAATGGAAGTGATTATTTCCATCTTCTTGGTACTTCTTCAGTTGCCTCATCTGAAAACAATGTCGTTTGGGGCCCTAGAGCATAAAGAAAGATCCCAAAAAAGACAGAGACCCTGGATAAGTGGGAATAACACTGAAGTTAGCCCTGCTTTGAAGAAGACTTAAAAGTAAACCATTCCCCTCAAATCCTTTCCTATGCGAATTATTTTACGATATTAAATATGACATCCTATTATGTCATAGAGAGAGTTGTCCAGAGTTATGGACTCTCCTTCTACGAAGATATTTAAGACTCATCTGCACATCTACCTGTGTGATCTACTGTGGAGTACCTACTTTAGCAGGGCATTTGAACTCAATGATCTCTTGAGGTCTCGTCCAACCCCCACAATTCTGTGACTCTGCAGTTCTGAGATTAATGGGTATTTTGAGGGAGGTTGGTATAACGCAATACCACACCATCATGATGAGTTACTGTAAGGAGAAACCAGTTATTTTCATCTTAAGAGGAATATGGTGGCAAGAGAATATTTTCATGGATGATGCTACAGAGAGAAAAAAACTGCCTAGTGTAATGGAAAATCTGAGTGTTATTCATGCATGTGAATATGTATGCAAATCTGAACCTGGCAGTACTACTAAGGTCAATGCATGGTGATTTGCTGACTAAGTGCTAATCATTCAGCTTGAAATGTGGCTTTATCAGAAAAGCAATTTCGTAAAAAAACGTCATTCTCCATTTTTTTTCTCCTGTGATCTCTTGTGCTTGCTCATTTATCAAGTTTACCTTCAGTACTTTTCCAAGTAAAACATCTCCTTGTCAGTCAAATAATGCTACTTGCTTTGTGCACTGTTAATGCCTCTGAAGCAACTTAGAACTACTCACTTGATAGAGTGACATCCTCTATAGGACATTAACATTTAAATCAATGGGAGAGTGACTGAACTCAAAGAACTATTTTAAGTTCAAAACCAAACCCTGTACTGAAAACGTGCAACACTAGACCGTAGTCAGAATAAGAAAGGTAATTCAGTTATTGATAAATGTTAACAGGTTTTACCGAAGAAAAGCTCATACAGCAAGAGGGTCTGGAAAAATGTAACCATTGGGGAAACTAAATTCCAGAACAAAAGAAACTGGGATAATTGTTCGTCAGTAATGGTGAAAAATGAACATTTTTTTCATAGAATGAATCATATCATAGAATGTCCTGGGTTGAAAAGGACCTCAAAGATCATCCAGTTTCAACTCCCCTGCCATGGGCTGAGTCACCAACCACTTGACCAGACTTCTCAGAGCCACATGCAGCCTTGCCTTGGATTATATATACATGATTATAGCAGAAGCTAGGAGCATGCTAGTTCCCTTTGTTTTTTAGGGACACCTGCACATTCATGCTTAGTTGTCACTGCTATTTCCTCGTCTCACTCAAAAGTTACCACCCCAGAAGAACTGCTAAGGCAAAATAGGGTCCTCTTTCATAGCTAAGTTATTCTTTCATGCTACAGATGGTTCTACACCAATGGAGAACAGGAAAATATTTCATTTACATGCACATTCATTGTGTGCACTAACCCTGAAAAACTGATGTTAATATCTATTGCCCAGTGTTGTGGTATCCAACGCTCTGCATGCAGGAAGAAAGCTTGTGGAGCTGGTACGCAACTTCAACTGTTGAATTACTTTTCTCGAGAACTAGAATAAAAGAACACAGAAAACTGGTTGGCTGCTTTCATATTTAATGATGATTTGTCAAGATTCTGGGAATAACCAATTCTGTTCTTGATAAATCTGAGCAGCAATTCCTATGCAGCATTTCATAAAATTAAAGCCTCTTATCCAGCATAAAACTATGAAGTTTCTGAGCTGATTTTGTAGACAGTGACTGAAAGAACTAGTAGATAGTTAAAACCGGGGGTGTGGATGTAAAATTGAGATGATTCAGTTGTTGAATTTTTAAAATAAATGTTAACAAGTTATCTGTTTAATGAGACTAAGACAGGAATGAGGTTATTAATGCATTAAAGCTAAAGCATAGAAAGAAATTTGAAGTGACTGCAGGCTCTGAATACATACTCAGAGTACAACACATTCATCAACAGAGATCTGAACAGAGACCAACAAAAACCCTAAAAAAAGGTTATTCCAAGACCAAACCTTTCTTAAACAAGTGTGGGCTTTTGTTGTTGTTGTTAGTTTGTTTTTCTTCTGTCATTAGTTGGACTTTCAGAGGCTGTATGAGATTAATAAGATTTCCAGTTGAATAACAAATAAAGCAAAACATTGCTCAGGGAGGAGAATAGACATAAAGTTTGATGATGATCTGTTTCTTTCACCCAAGATACTACTTCTACCTTTATCCAAGTTGATCTTCAGCCACCAACTTCAGTTTTTGCTACCAATACTTCTCTACATTGCTGAGATTTAGTGTGAAAAATAGTTGTAAGACACATTTAGCAGATTAAGTTCAGGTTTGCACAAACAAAGAAAGGAAAATATTGGAAATGTTTGTGTAGCAGAATTTCCTTTTCCTGCCATTGCAAAGACTTTACATAAACAACTTCAGGTACCAATGCATAGCCTCCTCCTGTTAGAGGGGTTATTCTCATAAGTTCAGTGAACAGAAACAATACGACTCGGCTTAGAATACTAGCACACAGCCACCCTATAAATTGTTCTCATNAAAATATTTCATTTACATGCACATTCATTGTGTGCACTAACCCTGAAAAACTGATGTTAATATCTATTGCCCAGTGTTGTGGTATCCAACGCTCTGCATGCAGGAAGAAAGCTTGTGGAGCTGGTACGCAACTTCAACTGTTGAATTACTTTTCTCAAGAACTAGAATAAAAGAACACAGAAAACTGGTTGGCTGCTTTCATATTTAATGATGATTTGTCAAGATTCTGGGAATAACCAATTCTGTTCTTGATAAATCTGAGCAGCAATTCCTATGCAGCATTTCATAAAATTAAAGCCTCTTATCCAGCATAAAACTATGAAGTTTCTGAGCTGATTTTGTAGACAGTGACTGAAAGAACTAGTAGATAGTTAAAACCGGGGGTGTGGATGTAAAATTGAGATGATTCAGTTGTTGAATTTTTAAAATAAATGTTAACAAGTTATCTGTTTAATGAGACTAAGACAGGAATTAGGTTATTAATGCATTAAAGCTAAAGCATAGAAAGAAATTTGAAGTGACTGCAGGCTCTGAATACATACTCAGAGTACAACACATTCATCAACAGAGATCTGAACAGAGACCAACAAAAACCCTAAAAAAAGGTTATTCCAAGACCAAACCTTTCTTAAAAAAGTGTGGGCTTTTGTTGTTGTTGTTAGTTTGTTTTTCTTCTGTCATTAGTTGGACTTTCAGAGGCTGTATGAGATTAATAAGATTTCCAGTTGAATAACAAATAAAGCAAAACATTGCTCAGGGAGGAGAATAGACATAAAGTTTGATGATGATCTGTTTCTTTCACCCAAGATACTACTTCTACCTTTATCCAAGTTGATCTTCAGCCACCAACTTCAGTTTTTGCTACCAATACTTCTCTACATTGCTGAGATTTAGTGTGAAAAATAGTTGTAAGACACATTTAGCAGTTTAAGTTCAGGTTTGCACAAACAAAGAAAGGAAAATATTGGAAATGTTTGTGTAGCAGAATTTCCTTTTCCTGCCATTGCAAAGACTTTACATAAACAACTTCAGGTACCAATGCATAGCCTCCTCCTGTTAGAGGGGTTATTCTCATAAGTTCAGTGAACAGAAACAATACGACTCAGCTTAGAATACTAGCACACAGCCACCCTATAAATTGTTCTCATACAACAAGATCTGAAAAATTAAGTGTCAAAAATTCATAGCATTTAAGGAAAGACAACATTTTCTGTATGATGTTCATAAACAACAGAAACAGACAAATATATATTCGTTTATGTGGACTGCTCCAAAAGTAATGCCTTCTACTTTATGATGTTGACCCACAATATCAAAGACAGATGTTGGTGATGCGGCAGTAGAGGTTGAACTTTCCCATCACTATTCCATTATATTTTTTTTGTCATATGACAGGTGGAATCACAGAACAACATAATCACAGAATTGTAGGGGTTGGATGGGAACTTTAATCCAACCCCCCTGCCAAAGCAACTCCCTAGACCAAGTTGCACAGGTAGATGCCCAGGTGGGTTTCAAATATCTCCAGAGAAGGAGACTCCACCACCTCACTGGGCAGCCTGTGCCACTGTTCCATCACTGAACTGTGAAGAAGTTCCCACATACATTTGTGAGGAACTTCCTATGCTTCAGTTTTTGACCATATCCTCTTGTCCTATCACCACACACTGCAGAGAAGAGTCCAGCCTTGTCCCTTTGCCTCCCTCTCCTTAGATATTTTTAGACTCATGTCTCTCAGCCTTTCATGATAAGAGAAGGGGCCCTTTAAAATTCGTATGTTATCTCTTTTGAGGAGATCCCTGTCTTTTATGTACTGGGGAGCCCAGAATTGAACACAGTACTCCAGGTGAGGTCTCACCACAGGGCAGAGTAGAGGGGGAGGATTACCTCCCTTGACCTGCTGGCCATGCTCTTTTTAATGCACCCCAGAATGCCATTGGCCTTCTTGTCCACCAGAGCATACTGAAGCAGAGGGGCAATCTGACAAAATGGCATCTGGTATGGAAATGTGGGTGAAGCAATGTCGTGGAACTGAATTCCTCCATGCAGAGAAAATGGCATCCATTGACAATCATCGTCACCTGCTGAACATTTTATGGAGACCAAACAGTGATTGTGAGCACAGTGAGGTGATGGATGGTCCATTCCTTTAGTGGTGACAGTGGTCCACCTCCACTAGTGCAGATTTTTACAAGCTCAGTATGCAGGTTCTTGCTCGTTGTTGGCCAAAATGCATATCTAATGGTGGTGACTGTGTTGAGAAATAGTGTTTTCTAGCTCAGAATTTTCTCTATCAGTTAGTGTTACTGTTTTCTTTGTATGCGTTGTAGTTTTTGTGCAATCAATAGGAAGCATTATTTTTGGAGCATTCAAATCTTTGACTCTAAGATTATTAACCGTACAGTATTTGAATAGAGATTATGTGGGCCATAAAAATTGCAATATATTTGAACTGTGAAGTCTGATGAACTATAATAGATATCTGTTAAGTGAACAATCCAAGATATTTATTTATAAGAATTAATTACATTATTAGTAACGCACAGTATAAAGAGTGTTAAATAACAATCTAAAAATTGAGTCATACAGATGAATATTAATGTGAAAGTTCTAAAAGATTAATGCTTAAAATAGTCAATTAAAAAAATTCACTTTTTACTATCATAAATAATAAAATGATTCTGGAAACATTTTTTTCTAAACTTTATTATTAGTTTATTTTTTGAATGCAATTTCTGGATGATTTTTAAAATTCTGGACTTTCTGCTTTGGAAGAACTGGAGGAATATAACCCCTCCCAGAAAGCCTGATGGAGGGGAGTCACACATAGGGAGAGATCAGAAGGGTACTTACTTCTATTAAATGCAGACCCACAGTCATTCTGTCAGACAATTTCTTCTGTATAAGAGAACATCAGAAAGCAAATGCTTTTTTAATGTGAAGCTCTGTTTTCAATTATTTAGGAAAAGTGCATTTCCAAAGCCCATTTATCTTGAAAATGACATTGTCACCCTGTGCTTTTGGTTGCAGGGATGCAAAGAAAATACCGATTAGAATCAAGATACAGTTGTTTTTCTTTTGTTTAGGAGCTGTAACTCTAAATAAACAAAATGGAATGTAAGAGGAGAAAAATCTTGTCTGAGTATTCTCCCTGTGAACGTGAATAAGTCAGACTTTATCAAAGCAAAGTCATGTAATTAATTCCCCACCTGGTTCTCATTTAATGAGTGGAAAATCAAAATCTTTTGAGGAATATCAGAGTTTAAACTGGAGATGAGTTGGAGTTGACCCAGATATTATAGTTGAGCTATTTTGTCCCTGCCAGAATTGNAGCAACTCCCTAGACCAAGTTGCACAGGTAGATGCCCAGGTGGGTTTCAAATATCTCCAGAGAAGGAGACTCCACCACCTCACTGGGCAGCCTGTGCCACTGTTCCATCACTGAACTGTGAAGAAGTTCCCACATACATTTGTGAGGAACTTCCTATGCTTCAGTTTTTGACCATATCCTCTTGTCCTATCACCACACACTGCAGAGAAGAGTCCAGCCTTGTCCCTTTGCCTCCCTCTCCTTAGATATTTTTAGACTCATGTCTCTCAGCCTTTCCTGATAAGAGAAGGGGCCCTTTAAAATTCGTATGTTATCTCTTTTGAGGAGATCCCTGTCTTTTATGTACTGGGGAGCCCAGAATTGAACACAGTACTCCAGGTGAGGTCTCACCACAGGGCAGAGTAGAGGGGGAGGATTACCTCCCTTGACCTGCTGGCCATGCTCTTTTTAATGCACCCCAGAATGCCATTGGCCTTCTTGTCCACCAGAGCATACTGAAGCAGAGGGGCAATCTGACAAAATGGCATCTGGTATGGAAATGTGGGTGAAGCAATGTCGTGGAACTGAATTCCTCCATGCAGAGAAAATGGCATCCATTGACAATCATCGTCACCTGCTGAACATTTTATGGAGACCAAACAGTGATTGTGAGCACAGTGGGGTGATGGATGGTCCATTCCTTTAGTGGTGACAGTGGTCCACCTCCACTAGTGCAGATTTTTACAAGCTCAGTATGCAGGTTCTTGCTCGTTGTTGGCCAAAATGCATATCTAATGGTGGTGACTGTGTTGAGAAATAGTGTTTTCTAGCTCAGAATTTTCTCTATCAGTTAGTGTTACTGTTTTCTTTGTATGCGTTGTAGTTTTTGTGCAATCAATAGGAAGCATTATTTTTGGAGCATTCAAATCTTTGACTCTAAGATTATTAACCGTACAGTATTTGAATAGAGATTATGTGGGCCATAAAAATTGCAATATATTTGAACTGTGAAGTCTGATGAACTATAATAGATATCTGTTAAGTGAACAATCCAAGATATTTATTTATAAGAATTAATTACATTATTAGTAACGCACAGTATAAAGAGTGTTAAATAACAATCTAAAAATTGAGTCATACAGATGAATATTAATGTGAAAGTTCTAAAAGATTAATGCTTAAAATAGTTAATTAAAAAAATTCACTTTTTACTATCATAAATAATAAAATGATTCTGGAAACATTTTTTTCTAAACTTTATTATTAGTTTATTTTTTGAATGCAATTTCTGGATGATTTTTAAAATTCTGGACTTTCTGCTTTGGAAGAACTGGAGGAATATAACCCCTCCCAGAAAGCCTGATGGAGGGGAGTCACACATAGGGAGAGATCAGAAGGGTACTTACTTCTATTAAATGCAGACCCACAGTCATTCTGTCAGACAATTTCTTCTGTATAAGAGAACATCAGAAAGCAAATGCTTTTTTAATGTGAAGCTCTGTTTTCAATTATTTAGGAAAAGTGCATTTCCAAAGCCCATTTATCTTGAAAATGACATTGTCACCCTGTGCTTTTGGTTGCAGGGATGCAAAGAAAATACCGATTAGAATCAAGATACAGTTGTTTTTCTTTTGTTTAGGAGCTGTAACTCTAAATAAACAAAATGGAATGTAAGAGGAGAAAAATCTTGTCTGAGTATTCTCCCTGTGAACGTGAATAAGTCAGACTTTATCAAAGCAAAGTCATGTAATTAATTCCCCACCTGGTTCTCATTTAATGAGTGGAAAATCAAAATCTTTTGAGGAATATCAGAGTTTAAACTGGAGATGAGTTGGAGTTGACCCAGATATTATAGTTGAGCTATTTTGTCCCTGCCAGAATTGGCTTACAACACTATAACTGTCCTTAAAAACACTGAGAACACTGAGAAGAAAAGGTTTTTAGACATAGTGTCTCCATTTCACTAAGGGTAATGGAAGTCTTAACAATGTGATGGTAGTGCTTACTCTATATGTAGGTGATTGATGTGTTCAAGTGTGTCATTATCTAGACTCTTAACAGTAGTCTAGTTCAGGAACAAGTACCCTACATATTTCAGTTAATAAACCTTCAGATGTTTGAGATGATAGCACTGATGGATTTCATGTGAGAATAAATACAAATATTTGAAGTGCAGAAGCTTCTTAGTTACAAATGAAGTGGCTCATTATATCTCCCTAGAGATGTTCTGACTGGAAGGTACAAAACTTTCCTTGTCCACGGAGCTTTCCTGGTGAGAAGTTTCAATGCCCTGTGAGTCTTCCAGTTTTTAAGAACAGGGAGCAGAGGAGGAAGAACAGCAAAATAAAAATGTAAGAGTATATTCTTAATGTAGAGAACATTTCTTGTGTAAGAATATTAAAAATAAGGTAAAGATATCAGAAGGGAGGGAAACTGTCGGACATTGTCCAGAAATAGAAAATCTCTGCTGTAATTTTTCCTACTGTGCTTAATTGTTTATGTAAAAGGAAATACCTCGACTAAGATGAAAAATACTTTTCCAGTTTGCAGTATCCTACAATAAATTTGATTAAAGTCCTAATATGGATTAAAATTCTTTCCAGAATGGAACTAAATTCAACCAGAGTTTCCCACATCCTACGTTAATATCATAATTAGCAGAACTAAGGATAAAAAGGAGTTGATATCTTCCTGGAAATTTTTTGAATGTTCTGTTTTCTCTCCTGCAATCTAAAAGTATCTGGCAAATTCAGATAGCTTTCCCACCTTTTTTTTTTTTTTTTTTTTTTTTGTTTCTGAGTAGGGAAGAAGTTTCCCATGTCTGCAAGGCAAGCACACACAGGGAAGACATTTCTGAGGCCCAGTGGTGACACTGGACGAGCTGTTGTCTGAACCTTGTTTTCTCCGAAATTTTGGGCCAATATTTACTCTGAATGGACTACTTAAAAAAAAAAAAATCAAAACAAAAAACTAGATTGCATACTTTCATGAAGTTTACATTGTAATTCACAGACTTCGTTCTGCAATAATATAACAAGTTTCGAAACCTAAGACCAGCAGCTCTTTGTATCCCATGCACTCGCACTGTCCAGCACAACACTACTCATATTAGGTAACAGAAAGACACCAAAACTCATCAGAGCTCTCATATCCATAATGAGCCTAAATCCTCCTATAGTATGTGATTCTGGACTTTTCTTTATTCTGATAAGTTCTCGGTGTAAACATAAAACCTGTGGAGCTCAACAAGACGTATTGTTTATGTAGAAACAATGTAGAGAAAAAGCTTTTATTTTCATCTTGTCCTTTATCAAGCTAAAACTGATTGGATTGTAATGCAAGCTCAGCCCTTCTCTATTTGCTACTTTTAATGCAAAGATTTGTAGTTACTTTGTATAGTGCAAAGTAGTACCTGATTCCGTAAACTCCTTTTTGTTTCAATTCCTCTGTCCAGAAAAATAATAGGAAAACAATCAAGTTCCTTAAACTCTTGGCCAACTGCATCCTGTGTGCACTTTTATGGAGAGTTAATTTATCACAGAAACAGCAACAGAATAAAGTTGCAGAGGCTATAAGATGTCGATTTTGGTCCTACTCTGTCTCCAGATTTTTCTAACAGATAAAGAATTTGCTATGGCATGCATCCATTTGGACCACCCCCTGGTCTGGCTTCCACTCTACCTCCTTCTGGAAATGATAGCACAATACTTTGCACTGCTGAAGGGCTGCTGGTTTCTCTTTTATTTCTGTCCCTAAGAAGTCAACCTTGTCACTTGGCTGAGCACTGCAGGCAACCCAGTACTCCTCTTGTGCTTCACAAAATCAAGAACTCCAAGAGGGGCAGGGAGAAAGGACTAGTTAAATGGGCAGATATGCTCTGGAAATCTGGGGAAGCTTTTGAGTGAGAAAACGTACCAGCAGGATGGAACAGCAAAATTCTGAAATTATGACTGGAATCAGCTTCATGTGTTTTAGAAGTACACTGGTAAAGAAGGGGCCAGGCAGTGCAATGTAGAATGGAATTAAATCAGGAAAGGAAAATCGCTAATGTGTAGGATATCCCCATCTTTTCTCATATGTGATCAGTCATTGTTTTCTCACAGATCAGTTCTTCCTTACTTAAAGTGTTTTGGTTTTTTTTCCTTTTCCTTTTTTTTTTTTTTCTTTTTTTTTCCCCTGCTAATTTCTGAGTATATAAAGGTAACACTGAAAGGTCAGGACATTAAGGAGACTGTGTGTGTGTGTGGAAGAGAGTCAGGAATCCTAAAAGCATTGCAAACCTGGAAGTCTGACAGGCTCAAAGCCAACAAACGAGCAATAAAACCAGATAATAATATGCAAATAAATTCATATCAATGCAAATATATGCATTTTTTAATACATACCCCTTTGCTCAGTAGTATAACAGATGTATAAATCATAGAGCATAGAGATTTCTCACAAGCTGCTACCAAAGTGTTGAAAGAATGTGAAATGTTTGCGCTTGTTAAAGAACATTCAATACTGAAAATGCTTAGGAAACTGAAAAGTGTTCTCTCAGTGGTCTTTTTGTCTTCATCCCATCTCCTTATCTATCTGTTCCCCTTTATGCCATTGCTCTTTCAAATCCCTCTTTAATATATAATTTCCCACCACACCTTCCCAAGATGATGCACTACAAATTGAATGCCTGCTCTGCACCCTATACTTTAACATCTTGTTGAAGCCAGGCCTTTCTTTTTCTGAAAGAAATGTGTGTGTTTGTATTATACCACTTAATATAAACTCTCCTGGGGAGCAGTATGTTTTGCTCCCTCTGTTGTACAGGGCTAAACACAGTATATAGTCAATAAATAACATATTTTTTCCCTTCCATCTTCTAAGGTTTGCCAATAGCAATTTACAGCCAGTTCCCTCAAGAAGTCTTAAAGTGACATAACAGATGAAAGTTCCGTTTAAACTATACATTTGAACAATACCTTGCTTTATAGTTCACATGTCTTTAAGATAAAAAATGATACATTTCTGGAGGGGATGGAATATAATCCATATAAATATAAAACCAGGACACTTTCAACTTCTGTTTTCTTTGGCAAAGAATGCTGTTTATTTTCACAAATCTTTGTGGGCACATTTCCATATTTCACTGCGGAGAAAAAGGACAGATCTACCATTGCAGAAGAGCTTTCAGCAGAAGAAATTAATCTCTTAAATGTGTTACTACTAGAGCTGGATAAGCTATTCCTTTACTGAGCCAAGTATTTTTTGCTATTTTTCTTGCTGAAAACTCTCTGGGAAATGATGTGATTTCCTTTAATGTATTTATGTGTAATTGTCCAAATGAATTGCAGCCCAGTGTTATCCATTATTTGTTGTATGTGTCTTGGTCGTTTTGCTTCAAGAAACTTGTTGAAATGACAAGAATTTTCAGCATATAAAATGCCTCTTTCAATTATAGGAATTGGAAAATAAGAATAAAAATAATGTTTATATGAAAGACCCAAGGAAAACATGCATTTTAATTGTTCCTTGTAAAAAGTGGCAATGTGTCTTTTTCTATTTCCTTGAACCAGGTCCTTTCAAGGAACTCTTCTACATAAACTAGTAATCAGTGCAATGGAGAGACCAGCCTTGAGCAGATGGAAGGTTGGGTGAAAACTAAGGACTATCCAAAGGGACCTCTGAAGGGGTAAAAAACGAAGAAGAGGAATGATGATCATCTGTAAATGTGGTACCACTGCATTTATTAGTGTTCCTACTCCTTTGGAGTTTAACACCAAACATTAGATTAAATTGCCTGGTTTCTTGCGTACAGAAGGTTACCTGGGAAAGGAGCAGCTGGGATCTGCTGTCTATTGCTCTGTCCTATTTCTTATGTAAAAAAATAATACTTCAGATAACTTCCAAGTATACAGATCATTTGTTTACTATTTCCATTAATCATGAAGCTCAGGGTTTTTTCTTTTATTTAGGTGGATTTTCTGTTCCTTGGAGAATGCAGCCTCCTAGTTACCCTAAGATTAGTCATATTCTGAAGAAGGGATATTCTGATGATGACAATAATGATATGTGTAAGATTTTCCTAATTTAATAATATTCCAAATTTTTAATGAGCCTAAGGTAACTTCTAGAATAGATATAAACAATAGCAAAAATAGTGCTTTTATTTCCCATCGAGGTGATTATGTTTGTCTTCCTTGTGATACTGTTCAGAAAGCTTAGTGGTTATCATATATGCACCAAAGTGTTATTTTTCTTTTATTTCCTTTTACCGTTTTGAGTATAGCCAGATTTATTGCATAGGATGCATCACTGATGGCTATAAGTTTCACAGCACTGTTTTGTATGTCTCCCACACTAAGTAGCATAATGTCATGTATGCTACATAATGTCTGCTTTATATACAAACAGCAAAATCCAGTATTTCTGCATGGTGGAGTGTATCACCTTTCTATTTCTTCCCAGCTCCTCTATGTGCCACCTTACCACAAAGTTTTGCTGATCTAAATCAATTCTTTTTTTTTTTTTTTTCACTCAAATAATGAACACTTTTCTAGATGTGTAGATTAATAAAAATGTGGAGGTAAATTTACTAGCTATTTTGATACAAAAAGGATACACCATGTTATTCTAATTGAGGCACTTCTCATTTCCCTGTTACTCAGTCAGCTCTGCTTTAATATACAGAAGACACATCAGCTGATATTTATACACCAAGCACCTTTCTGCTGTCAAGGGATTTCAGTGAATTATAAATTTATTTCAGTCAATCAACAAAATGGGTGCATGAAAATGTTTGGATGATTAATGTGGATTAGCATCCCTAGTTCCTAAAGCTTATATGATATATTCATAGTTGCAAAACTAAAAACCTCTTCTCTCCATATCAGATCACTGTTCTGTGCCAAGTGGGTTCCAGAAGCCTGATTTGGGGGAGGCTGTGCGAGGGAAGTGTTTGGTACAGATATGGATTTTCTGGATAGGGTAAGGAGGGCTGCAGTCCCACCACCTTTCAAAAAAATCACACTGAAAAATGCGTTAACGCATCTGTTCCAAGCAAACCTTCCAAAAACATATGAGAGCCCATTCAGAGCATGCTAACTAGGATGGAGAACAGAAAAGGAAGATGGAATACACTGGAGGTTCCTGGCTGATGCCAAAAAAGTCTGCATATTTGTCATCAGGAAAGAGATCAGAGAGGGGAAAATATACTTTGTCCAATTTGTCTTTCTTCCAAAAGGTATTCTGCATGCTATCAACTTCAGCTATCATTAAATTTTATGATTCTATGCAGAAAAATCATTATATTCACATATTCAGAAAAGATTTTCACATATTCAACAAAGAATCTGACTAAGAAGCCCCAACAAGTTAAAAATTGTAATAACTGAAATATAGTGAATCCCCCAAGTTGAGGAATAGCAATCCCTCCCTGGAAAAGGACAAAGTTAAAAGCAGGGTAGCCTTGGATTAGCAGCTAACTAATGGAAAAGTTTTCCTCTGAGACAAATACTTCCTTCTGTAAAATGTGAATCATGCTACCAGCAGCCACTGAAGGACATAAACAGCAGAGAAAAGTACATTCAGTTTGACTTTACCAGTGTGCACCTCGGGCTCTGGAGTGTAATTGCCTTCTGGTCTCCTCTCTTAAAGCCCAGTAGCTGGGATCAAGTACTGCACCCTTTGCAACCAGCAGATCAGGTCAAACAAACTATGATCTAACACCAGTAGAAACATGAACACTTCAAATGATGTGTTCTCCCATGGGAAGAGAGTTCTCCAGTGATTTTATACCAGTGTTTCTAGCATCTGAAATGATATTATTTAGAATCATTCAATAAAAAGAAATTTACAATAAACATATCAGTTATCATATATACTCTATGTTCTGAATAAGAGCTTTCTTTCTGGCACTTTAACTTGTTCACTTTGGTTTAGAAAGAAAATACCTTTCGCTTCTCATGTTGCAGGCTTGGAACAAATGAAGAATGTGTTATGGACATCTCGTTATTTAAGGACAAATTCAATGATGCAGATAAATTTTAAATAAAATCTCTTTTAAATACACCTAAGGAAATTAATTAATTTTGTAAATGTTACAGACACAGAAATAAGTTTAATAAGAAATATGACAACATAATGGATTCACTGATAACTACTCAGAGCTACAGGAACATTCACTCCAGCACTTAAAAGGAACTTATAAACAGTGAAGAGACTGACTTTTACACTAGTAGATAGTGATAGAAGAAGGAAGAAGAGTTTTAAAACAAAAGAGGGGAGATTTAGGTTAGATGTTAGAAAGAAATTTTTTACTCTGAGGGTGGTGAAGCCCTGGCACTGCTGCCCAGAGAGCTGTGGTTCCCCATCCCTGGAGGTACTTGAGGCCAGTCTGGATAGGGTCCTGGGTAGCCTGAGCTGGTGGAGTACAACCAGCCCACAGAAGAGGGTTGGAACTGGGTGACCTTTGAGGTCCCTTCCAACCAAAACCATTCTATGATTCCGTGATTCTATGATTCTCAAAGAAAAATATGGCCGAGTCCCTTACCAATTTCCTAATTCTTCCAATACGTAAAAAGTCGCATAACTTGTACACACATCCATCTTGCTACCAAAGAGCAGAGATTGAGAAATTCCACTAAATAGGAAACAGGACTTTTTAATACTAGTAAAACTCTAAGAGCACTGCACTAAATTTGTCACACTGCAAAAACTTGGAAATTCAAAGTTAATAAACCAGGCCTGCTCCTAAGTTAAAAGCTACCTCAGGACAAGGTATGGACATCTACAACAGAGTTATTCATATTTTTCCATTGCATGCACAACTCAAGTTTCTAGGTGTTCCCTTTGAGCAGGGATGAATCAGTCCTTGGAATTGCTTCTCTTTTTCCCTTGACCACAAAAGTCTACAAATCTATCACCACTGCTGATGTCAACAGAGTAAGATCACTAATTTTGGGTGGAGTTTTCTGTTTGCTTGTTGTTTTTTATTTTGTTGTTGTTTTTTTTTTTTTTTTTTTTTTTTTTTTTTTTGCTTTTGTTCTTGTTCTTTTCCTCATAGTTTTAATTCCTTAAGTATCAGCAAACATTTTGAAGGTATATACCAAATAGGTGTTAGGAACATGGGACTGAAGCCTGAAACCAGCATATACAGTATGTTAACTGGCAGACTTTTTATCTGTTTCTTAACTTCATTTCATGATTCTTTCTTGCCAATCTGGCTTTTGCAAATTGCAAAGAGCAAGTGGAACAGCATCACCTTCTGGTGGTTCAGTGAGTTATTGTTCAAAAACTGCCCTCCCTTTCGTTTGTTTGTTTTTTAAAACTTGCTGATACTCTGTTTTTGTCTTCTGCATGTCCCTCTGGGCCCTGACTCCTTGCTATCTCCTGTCTATCTTATGAGAGTTTCTGAAATTCTTTTTTTTTTATACTACACCATGATTGAATGGATAAATGTAACACTACCCCCAAGAAGTGGCATTCAAAGCTGTCTGCAAATATTTAAGAGAAGGTTCTTCACCCTGATCAAGTCTTATAATCCACATATGGGCTGAATCATTACTGCCAACTGTATCTCCAGTCCTCCCACTTAAGTGCCTGTTTTCTGTTTTCTGCATTCCGACCTGTTGTTCCTGCAGCTTGAAAAAATGACTTGCATATTCCATAAAGACTTGAAAATTACAAATGAAAAACAAACCAGAAATGTGGGACATTTACATCACTGCTTTAGGCCAGCCTTGTAACTTTTTAATAGAAGGATTCAATTTTTTTTATACTTTACAGATGAGTATACCATCAGGAAGACACAGAAAGGCTTGAACATAACTGTCCAGGTAAGATGGTATATTCACCATGTGTAAGCGACTCAAAATGTCTATAACTTCCAATGTATGGGTAATAAAATCACAAGAAATCAGTCTACATTTGATTAAAAAAAAAACAGTATAAATTAGTACAATTAATAGAGGCTCATGTACAACGCAAGAAGCTCCTACAAAACACGAATTTGGTTTCTTAAGTGCATTTTGGCACATGCATGACATTTCAGAGTAGTTGCTGATATGGGTCTGTTATGGTTTAACCTGGTAGGTTGCTCAGCATCACACAGCTGCTTGCTCATTCCCTCCTCCAGCTGTATGGGGGAAAATTCATGGGTTGAGATAGAGACAGCTTAATAGAACAGAAAAGGAAGGGATAACAACAATAGTAATAATGGAATATACAAAATGTGTGATGCACAACACAATTTCTCACCAGCTGCTGATTGATGCCCAGTGAGTTCTCGAGCAGTGACAGCACCACATCTAACTTCCCCAGTTTTACTGTTCAGCTTGATGCTGTATGTTTCAGGATATCCCTCTGGTCATTTTGGGTCAGCTGTACTGGTTCTGTTCCCACACAGTTCCTTGAGCAGCAATAGATCCGTGCTGGCAGTGTAGCACAAGAAACTGAGATGTCCTTGAGTTAGTGTAAACGCTGCTCTGCAGCAACTAAAGCATCAGTGTATTTATTTCTTTCACAAATCCAAACTATAGCACTATAGCAGCTTCTATGAAAAAAATTAACTCTATCTCTGCCAAAACCAGGAAAAATTGCTAATACTTTATATTAATGCAATGCTTTGTGTAAAAGATATATAGAACACTGCTTTGCATTTCTGTAGAGCTGGAATTCAGCTGGCGTACACAATGCTATACATTATATCATTGAACTTAGTCAAGAAAATACTGCCTCTCTCTGAAAAATTCAAAACACATTTCTACTTAACTAGAAAACCTGCTATATATTTATGTAGTGATTTGCTGAGCTGAAATTAAGCAGGCCAATGACTTGTGTAATAAAAAGGGGATTGAAGTAATAAGTTCTCTAAGGTCAAATCCACTTGCCATTATCTGAATATCTACAGCATTAAATTGTATGGTTCTAAAAGAAGCAACGCTTTAATGCATCTAAGAATAAAATTTCAGGATGAAAACAAGGGAGCAAGGGAGACTGATAGGGCAATGCTTTGCTTAGACTAGATTTAATTTCTGAATTACCTAGCTCTTTTACTCCAATTCCCTGCCTACTTTTTGTGGTAATCTCAGTTCAAAAGAGGTCTAATTGAAGAGTTTCTCCAGGCGTGTTAAGTATGTTTTATTTGTTATAACACTCAATAACATTGCCAAGTTTGTATCATCCAGTTACTTCACAAATAAAAAGCTGAATCATGGTGAACTTAAATGGAGATTTTAAAGACATACTTACAGTGCCACTGCAGTTGCTCATGACATTTAGTGTTTCTACTTGTCTCAAGAAAATCAAATTGTTGAAGTTCAAGCACAGCATTCACCTCTCAGTGAGCAGAATGTTTTGCAGAATTTTGTGAGAGATGTCCAAACAGACTGTAGTCCTACAAAAGCATTGCTTGGTGAAGAAACTGTACCTCATGAAATCTGATTAAATAATATAATGGTATTGTCACCCAAAACAAGGAAAGTAATTATCACACAAGTCCATTCAAAATCTCATGTATTATGAACTCATGTAGTCTTTTATGTCCCACTGAAGTCTTTTTAAGACGAAGCTCTACATTTTTTGATGAATATTTCTTTACATCCCAGGGGCCCTACTTTGCTCCTCTATTTTCACATTGTTTTACAGACATTAACCTCCCACATGCAGACTAAAACAACACAGGGCGTGTTCATATTTGAAAGAATAATGCAAAACCTTGTGTATCAAACTGAGACTGAAAAGGATAAATAAACAGTTTGCATATACTTGAGGTAAATAAATTTGTCTCCTGTCAGAATTTGTAATGTTTTTGCCTTCTTTCTTGTTAACACTCACAGTAGAGCAAATATGAACTGATAAAGATGAAACTGCGGTAGACAAATTAGCACCCTGTGTACCCTGTAGCTATTCTTTCTCTAATAAAAATAAAATAGAGAAAAGCAGTTTCATGGAGCTGAAATTCTTAACATTCACTCATTCAGTTGCAATGGACAACTGGAAATGTGCCCGGTATTGCTAACACGAATTTCAAGCAGCAGTCAGTTAGGGAAGGCTCAGAGTGTGGCACCCACTCTTTTCCCTGAGAAGGCTGATATAAGNATAATGGAATATACAAAATGTGTGATGCACAACACAATTTCTCACCAGCTGCTGATTGATGCCCAGTGAGTTCTCGAGCAGTGACAGCACCACATCTAACTTCCCCAGTTTTACTGTTCAGCTTGATGCTGTATGTTTCAGGATATCCCTCTGGTCATTTTGGGTCAGCTGTACTGGTTCTGTTCCCACACAGTTCCTTGAGCAGCAATAGATCCGTGCTGGCAGTGTAGCACAAGAAACTGAGATGTCCTTGAGTTAGTGTAAACGCTGCTCTGCAGCAACTAAAGCATCAGTGTATTTATTTCTTTCACAAATCCAAACTATAGCACTATAGCAGCTTCTATGAAAAAAATTAACTCTATCTCTGCCAAAACCAGGAAAAATTGCTAATACTTTATATTAATGCAATGCTTTGTGTAAAAGATATATAGAACACTGCTTTGCATTTCTGTAGAGCTGGAATTCAGCTGGCGTACACAATGCTATACATTATATCATTGAACTTAGTCAAGAAAATACTGCCTCTCTCTGAAAAATTCAAAACACATTTCTACTTAACTAGAAAACCTGCTATATATTTATGTAGTGATTTGCTGAGCTGAAATTAAGCAGGCCAATGACTTGTGTAATAAAAAGGGGATTGAAGTAATAAGTTCTCTAAGGTCAAATCCACTTGCCATTATCTGAATATCTACAGCATTAAATTGTATGGTTCTAAAAGAAGCAACGCTTTAATGCATCTAAGAATAAAATTTCAGGATGAAAACAAGGGAGCAAGGGAGACTGATAGGGCAATGCTTTGCTTAGACTAGATTTAATTTCTGAATTACCTAGCTCTTTTACTCCAATTCCCTGCCTACTTTTTGTGGTAATCTCAGTTCAAAAGAGGTCTAATTGAAGAGTTTCTCCAGGCGTGTTAAGTATGTTTTATTTGTTATAACACTCAATAACATTGCCAAGTTTGTATCATCCAGTTACTTCACAAATAAAAAGCTGAATCATGGTGAACTTAAATGGAGATTTTAAAGACATACTTACAGTGCCACTGCAGTTGCTCATGACATTTAGTGTTTCTACTTGTCTCAAGAAAATCAAATTGTTGAAGTTCAAGCACAGCATTCACCTCTCAGTGAGCAGAATGTTTTGCAGAATTTTGTGAGAGATGTCCAAACAGACTGTAGTCCTACAAAAGCATTGCTTGGTGAAGAAACTGTACCTCATGAAATCTGATTAAATAATATAATGGTATTGTCACCCAAAACAAGGAAAGTAATTATCACACAAGTCCATTCAAAATCTCATGTATTATGAACTCATGTAGTCTTTTATGTCCCACTGAAGTCTTTTTAAGACCAAGCTCTACATTTTTTGATGAATATTTCTTTACATCCCAGGGGCCCTACTTTGCTCCTCTATTTTCACATTGTTTTACAGACATTAACCTCCCACATGCAGACTAAAACAACACAGGGCGTGTTCATATTTGAAAGAATAATGCAAAACCTTGTGTATCAAACTGAGACTGAAAAGGATAAATAAACAGTTTGCATATACTTGAGGTAAATAAATTTGTCTCCTGTCAGAATTTGTAATGTTTTTGCCTTCTTTCTTGTTAACACTCACAGTAGAGCAAATATGAACTGATAAAGATGAAACTGCGGTAGACAAATTAGCACCCTGTGTACCCTGTAGCTATTCTTTCTCTAATAAAAATAAAATAGAGAAAAGCAGTTTCATGGAGCTGAAATTCTTAACATTCACTCATTCAGTTGCAATGGACAACTGGAAATGTGCCCGGTATTGCTAACACGAATTTCAAGCAGCAGTCAGTTAGGGAAGGCTCAGAGTGTGGCACCCACTCTTTTCCCTGAGAAGGCTGATATAAGAGCAGATATGGAAGGAAAATTGTCAGGTAACAAACACATCTCCCTCCCACATCTGCAGACAGGAACATATCTGACAGAGCTCAGTAAAGAACGTAAGGCAGAGTTGCTGGGAGGGACATGTTCGGATAACTACCAAATTAAAGTTTTCTCAGAAACTGTTTCTTCAGATCACTGTGCTCATAAAAACAAGGCATAAAAATCCCCAGAAAAGAGCTTAGATCAGCTCTGCTTAAGGACTACATCTCTGCCCAAACAAGTATCAGGTCTAGTTCTCACACCAAGAGGGTAATGGTGCTGAGAAGTACACAGAAAGCTCCAAATTACAGATGTGCTCATTTCAGCCCTTGGAATATATCTTGAACAAATATTCCAGTTGCTTTCTTTTTCTCTTAGGAATGCTCACAAACCTTTCTGGTCCTGAAACTTTGGCAGTAAAAAAACTGCAAGATTTCACATACAATTTAATACATCTGATAGTGTTGGCTTGGGTTTTCTTCTTTGATCTCTCTCCAATGTTATGTTCTCTTGGGAAGAGTTTGTAAGCTCTTTGTCCTGCCTCAGAAAGTAAATGTCCTTTGCATATCTAAACTATGTCATTTATTTCTTGCGGGGAGACTGTGCAGATTTGATCAAATAGATAAATAATTTAGTATATTTCAGTGAAAAGTTGAGGAATGTCAAATATGGACAAGCTGACTCCTGTATTACTGTGATTTATAGTGAAAAAGAAAGTTATGTGAAATGTATATATTATCCTTCCAAACGCATCAGGGGAGAAATTCCTTTTTTTCTGGTTGCTGCATTAGGAATCCACTGTGTTTCTAGAACAATACTAATTACTCTGAAAACTAAGGAATGAGAGTGGAGTTTTAAATCTGTGTATGTACCATGATTTGTCAAGGCCTACATAGAATGTACTTGAGGAAAACTAGATATTAAAAAGGAAGTATTAAATAGGTTTCTGAAAAACCATGGGGTACAATCTGCAAATAACATAGATTTTCTGTGATCATTTAGATTTCTTTCTAATCTGGAATGGAAATCCTCAAACCTTGAGAACATCAAAGAGGTCATCTTGGAAGATAGAGGTTCCTCCTTAACACAGGGGATATCAAACACAGGTACCAAACCCAGCAGCTGGGTTTCCCTGATCATTTTATTACCTTGATGGAAGGAGGAGTGTGGTGGGGCAGTGGGTTGTGCAGACCTACTCCCAAAACCAGGCAGTCTTTCAAGTCAAGACCGACAGATCAGGAGGTGAGGAAGTACAGAGAGTCAGACTGCAGCAGCCCAGCAGCAAAGGTTCTTGGTGACAAGCACATGATGAGGTCTCTTCCTGCGTTACTACTGATTTATCATTGGAGTTTTTGTTTGGACCTTCATGTCACTGACAAAGGACAACAAGAAATAAAGGAATGTATCTTTCCTGTCAAAATGGATTACTTCTTTAATGGATTGATGAAACTTGCAGACAAAATGAAGCCAGGTGATATTATATACAAGGGTTTACTGCGAGTTCTAGCTCATGAAATTTTGTTTATAGCATCATATTGCCACTGACAGTAATACTGACATGTAGACTGAAAAACAGTTGCTTGCTAGAAACTAGGCATAATGAATAATGATAAATATCTATCCCAAAGGCAGATGGTGCATGTGTTGTCAAATACTGCACACGTTGCCTTTTTCTTTGGACTTAACATCTTAATAAACGTATTGGGAAATGACATAAATAACATGTTATACAAACCTTCTGATCATAGTTAAACAGGCATTTTCTGAAGATTAAGCATCCATAGTTCTCTGAAGGTCACATCAAGATGAAATTATTTTTTAGAAAATAGTGGTAAGATGGGAAACGTGCAAGGATGTTCATGGGACAAGAGGACCCTGGAAAACCATTCATGAACAAACAGTACTGCAGTACTACACAAGAGTTTTAATCCGAGCAAATAAATCATTCCCCTGCACTAATTCATTGGTCATCATCTTCTGAAACGCAGAACTGTGCTGTGCTTTCTCTTCCTGCATTTTATTTGTGAGGGTATTTTAGTCTGAAATGGAGTGAAAATAAAAGTATTCTGGACAGCGTGAGCACCCTCTATCTAGAGGAAGATGCTGAATTATCTAAAGGCCTTAACTGCAGCAGAGGGAGAGGGGGACAGAGGGGGATTAAGTGATGCACTCACAACTCTGGTATCTCTGACAACATTCAGTTTCTTATTTGTTTATGTATGACTGAAGACATCTCTTCCTTTCAATCTACTATCCTTGAATAATGATGCTGAATCTATAACCACAGAGACTATTCATTTCATTGAGGTGGTCAATTTCCAAAGTGATTATCAGTGCTAAACTGGCATTTTTAAGTGTTACAAAGTACAGAGAGATTATACCATTTTTGCTTAATCCTATAAAAACAAGGGCCAAATCCTTTTTTGGTTTGATGCCACAAGAGTTAATAAGATTCATTAAGCAAAGCTGACTTTGTGACAGCAGTCATATGATAAAATCAAGAGATTTCACAAAATAAACATGAAATAAAACCACAGAACATTAAGTAGTTTATTTGAGAAGGGATGGGATCAGACACTTTCTCATTCCATATATTTGATCATGATTTATTTTTCTTTGATAAGCATATGTAGATCTGTGTTCAGGGATAAACACACATTTCATGTTTGATCATTTTCTCCTTTTGTAGGCAAATTCTGACATTTTCTGAGCAACAAGTTGCTTCTATTTTAAATGGTTTCATGGAGGTACTGTATTCTGATACAGAAAATGAATCTCATAGCAGTGCCATTCTTTTCAAATCTATATCACAGTACAAATTTCAGCAGGTTACTTCATAATCTACAGGCTGCACCGAAGAGAGGATAATAGGAAGGGCGGTAGGAAGACAGGAAAACTTCTGAAACATAACAACAGGAATCCAGTTAATGCTTATGAAAGTGATGGGATAATTATCACCATCCCATGCAATTTTCCATTAGGAAATAATTCTGTAGTCTGTGTGGTGCCAGGGTTGTGAAGTTACCTTCATGAATCAAGAATGATAAAACTGCAGAGGCAGTGATTTTGTGGAGTGGAAGAAGGGGAAAGGGAGAGCAATGCACTGCACTACATGGGCTTTACTCATCACTTAGTAAAACTGGATCTCAGCAGCGTCCCTCTGCTCACTACCACAGGCTTACTCCCAATTAAAACCAGGGTAAGCAAGGGCGAATCTTCATTTTAAAGTATATGGGCATGGCCTATTTACATTCTGAGTAAGTTTTTGAGAGGGATTGCTTTCTTTGACTGTTTTTCACAGAAGGCAGAAAAGACAGAGAAACCATCCAGTCCTGCCCTTTCAGCTGCTGTACATTCATCAGTTATCCTATTCCAAGTCCAACAAGCAAAGCACAGTTTCCTGGGGAGACTTATGTGGCACTGTCACAGTAGAAATAGCAGGCCATGGTGAGATGGTTCCAAAACAGCAAAAATACAAGGTAACAGACCGTGTTCACAAATAGACAATATTAAATTCAGTAAAGTAAGGCAAAACGTAGGTATTTTGAATATTTTGGAGTATTATTTCAAAAAAATACCTTCCTAAGCCCAAATCTGGTCATCAGCAAAGCAATACATTTTGAGACTTTTCAGCCAGGACTATGAAGGAAAATGTGCTCTGCCTCATGGCAGTGACGTACCCTTCCAGTGTCCTCTAGCCAGCTTCAGCCAGCCCTCAACACCTTGAGAGAGCACAGGAACCGATGTCTTTGATCGACAAATGGAAAAATAATTATCTTTTCTTCTGGCAGAGAAAATAGCTCACTTTTTGGGCAGTCAGTACCTCAGCGTGGTGATGGCAGCAGTATGGTCAGCACGAGGTGAGGACAAAGCTTTATACAGTCATAGAATCATACAATTGTGAAGAACAGAGAGGATTCTGAAAGTTGGGGTGAACTTGTGATTATGGATGTGGCAAGATAAAGGGATACATCCAGCAGAATGGAAAGCAATACTTCATGCTGTACCTTCTTGCCTTCTTTAACAGTAGGCTGCCACCCTTGCAGTGTTTTATTTTTATTTTCCTCACAGTTTGGTTGCCATCCTCCTGAGCTGCTCAGGTGCATCTTTAAATCGAATTTCACAGAAATTAGAGAGATGACATACAAACCAGTGAGCAAATAGTTTTCCACCTGGAGAAAAACAGGAGAGGGTGGCTGTAATGATTATGATTAAAGGTGAATGGATAAAGTGGACAATATGCTCTGCAGAATACCAAGACTGGACCAGAAAACATACACAAGTCAAAAACCATGAAGAAAGAGATACGATATGGAACAACGAAAGGGTACGGAACAATGTTTTTCTTCCAAGTCTGACTCAGTTCACAGAGGACTATTTTCTTCTTTTTAATGTGTTTCGTATGTCTCTCTTAAAACGTCATGAAAGCAATGTCAGTGTAAAGAAACCAATCTGTACCCCAGCCAATGCTTTCAGGATTCCCAGTGCATTAATCTTGCAGAGCAATGTAATAACCACAATCTGGTACTGGCATTTTAGTTGATGATTTCACTTACAGAAGATTTGCATTTTTCAAGGCCTTTTCAAGTTGTGCATTCCTTCCCTAGAGTTGTGAGCTTTACTTAGTTCAGGTAAGACTTGTTTAATGCAGTTGTAGTACAGCTGTGCCCCAAAGACCTTTCAGCGTATTTTGGCATAGGAAATTCTGGGGGTTGAGAGAAGTCCTGAATGACTCATTTCTTTTGTTAGGACATGAAAATTTTTTCTCCTGTTTCCTGGGGCTTCTCTGTATTTTTATATCTCATGCTGTTGACATGAACCTTATCCCTGTCTCAGTATGCCACTATCTTCTCCAGATGCTGAGTAAGCCCATTTCACCTGTGATATAGTAAAATATTAATAACTGTTTAGCAGTTTAAGAATAAACTCATGATCTAGAAATGCTTATGACCTCCATTAAAGCAACATTTCCTTGTATTATTTAACCTTGTTCTCTATTTTTTTCCTTCTCTGGCTTCTCAATATACTACACTGCCTTTTGATATTTTTGTTCCGTGTAGTTTTACCCTTCATCTTCACATCTTCAAGACTTTCTTCACCATGCCGCAAACTCTGCATGTTTTGGCAGGGGCTTTGCTCTGTATATTGGAGCAGGCTTCTTTGGATTGACTGCAAATTGGGCCCTCTTGAGTTTTTCCAAGTGAAGACAATCTTTGCTCATCTGTATTGTACTGTTCCATAATTAGCATTTGAAAACTAATGATATTATCAGTATTCAACCCCTGAATGTACAGAGGCAGTTTGATTTCTCCTGCTCCATCAAAGACTGAAGAGAGTTAAACGTTACTTTGAACTTCTCCAATAATATTGATTCTTCAGCATCCCACAGCAGCTGCCTCCATTATCTAACCATTCGTAAGCTTGTGAGAATTTCTTAATATTGAACCTATCTTTTTTTCTCATACAGAGCAAGCCAATTATTTCTTATTCTATGCTATTTGACAAGAAAGAAAGGTGAGTTCTGTCTGTATTCACAGTGCACTTACAAACTGCTCTTCTCCTTTTATCTATTTTCTTTATCTGTGTGCAAAGAGTTCTCCCTCTTCTTTATATCACTGAATGCTGATGAAACAAAATATATTCCAAGCCAGCCTGTCATCCTGGGGACATTTTCTTGAATATTAAGTTTTCGATCCACAATTTTTCAAATACTAGGCAAGCAAAGCGCTCTGATTATTTGAAAGGCAGTAAGAAACAAACAGTACATTCATGATCTTGCTAGCAAAGGTGGAACCATAGCTTTGATGTATAAATCTTCCAGTTTCTAAAATAACATTTCCAGTGAGATAAAATATGAAACAGTCTCATACACGACTGAATTAAATCTTAAACAACTTGGAATTTTGTTAGGAATTTTCCACAAGTATCGCTGAACCATTTCACATAGCTATTGATTCTGTGGAATATCTTTTGCAGCATTTTATACAAATTACTTAATGAGATTTGCATGTACATGATGCAATAACATCTCTAAAGTCTTTTTTGAACTTTGTAGTAAAGAAGGTACGAGAGATATAACTGGTAATTCAGTATATAAGTATAACATAGCAGTAAAGCATCTGATAGTGTCCTGCCATCAAAACCTCTGATAAATACTGTCTCATCACTACAACTCCATCCTGATCTGTGAGGATTATTGGAGTTTTGCCAGTCTTTCTGGATCATGCAGTTGCTGCCCTTATTACAGCTTGGTAGTTAAGGAAAATCTGGAAAGTATTTTTGTAAGGAATAAGTCAGAACTAAGGCCCACCAAATTCATTGCATGAACATGACAACCTGCTTGTATAAAGCAAACACTTTTTTTAATTCCTGTTAAACTGGGTAGAGTAAAAATAGGTGGTCTGCAAGTGAAAAGATGTACCTCAGAATAGATGCTATTTGAATTATCCTGTTCATTCTCTAAATCTTTACCTGCTAGGTAGCCAATGGAAGATCTGTGTTTGTAGACCCTTAGTTTGCAATTACAGTTCCCAGTGGTTTATGCTGTGAACTGTAGTCTCTGTATTTTGGGAGACTTTGACTTTCCTTCTCTTGATTTCCTTTTATTTTTTTCCCCATTTTGAAAGCATTAGAATAGGAAGTTCATGCAATTCATACATATTGGTTATGGCTGCACTCAGGTTTCTTCACTTCCCAGAAGCATCCAGCAAACCTCACCAGCTTCCATTTCACCTCATAACAGAATTCTCCACTGTGTTTCATTCATCTGTACTCTGTCTTCCCCTGAACAAAACAATGATTGATGTTTTCTATCTGTATTTGGTAACTTATCTTCAAGGATAATTTATTTTCTCAGTGAAAGTGAAGAGCTGGTCATTTGGTACAGCTTCATATGTGCTGCTAATCATTCTGCTTAGAAACCTGTCAAAATAATTTATCCCAAAATCAGGGAAAATGTAGATAGCATATATACAGACCTGTAAGCAGCATGTTAGAAAATAGAGGAAAAATAAAACTATAGATCCTTCATAGACAAGTGAGGAATGTATTTTAGACACTTCCAGGGCTTTTTTCTTTCTTTCTTTTTTTTTTTTTCTTTTCTTTTCTTATTTTTCTTTTTTTTCTTTTTCTCCAGGGTTTACTTCCTCTGACTGTCAGCATTTCAGTGGGATATAGAAATGAATATTGAGTCTGGAAATACCTATGGAAGAGATGATTAAAAACCAGCAACAAAGCCCATTTGGATTAGTTAAAAACTTTCTTTACTTATTCTACAAATCCTTCTGTTCACAAATATACTGTATAATGATTTCAGAATCCTTTACTGGCAAGGCAATCATAATGATGTGATTGGGATGGAGATGGTTGCCTTTACTTTCATTGTAGAGTTATATCATTATACCGTGAAACCAATCCTCATGAAGGATAGATCTATTAGAACCATTATTCCTGGAATTGTGTACTTACAGGTTATGGTTACACATATTTTCAGGTCATATTAGAGATTTCATTCCTCAATGCTAGTGTGTGCAATAATTGCATTTTCATCATTAATATTTCTGCAAAGTCATACTACAGTATTTGATATCATCATTTCATAAAGGTAATTTTCTAATGAAGTGAATAAGTAATAAAAACAAAAAAAAAAGGACAAAATGTTTCATTTTCAAGGATTAATCTCTGTAGGGGATATGTAGACATCACTGTTTCACTTGGCACAGGGACATTCAAGGTCTTCTTGCACCAGTACAAAATCTAGAGGAAAATAATAGTGCAGGTTTGGAGAAGTGCTGTCCATTGTAATAGAGAAAAATTAGTTACTAGATAATGATGAGCAGAATACAAGTTCTTGGGATGCAGGATGCATCTGAGAGTTGAAGACGCTGGCTGCTGTCACCACGATAACATCACAATGATATGTAAAAATCTGTAGTTATCAGGGGATATCCCTTGCAGAGTTAGTCCATCTTCATAAGATGCAGGAAGATGCAATGAGATTTATTTTTTTTAGAAGGAAATTCCATGTGCTACTCAGCCTCACCTCAGTCCATGAGAATACTGTCAAACAAGCCATTACAGGAGCTGTTTTAGGTGCTTGAAGGTCAAAAACTGATTGGAAACAACTAGAATCAAATTGCAAATGTTAAATTTCTCTGAGATTAAGTGGTCAGTTTCTCAGAGGTAAGCTGGATATGAATAACGTCTTTTTTTGTTGTTTTAACACATACATGACAAAGATCAGAGATAAGATCCCACTATTTATCCTGTCAGAGCACCTTCTCAGTGCTGGCTTGGTGCCTCTGAAAAGTGCCTTTGAGATTTGTGGAGTATGCAGTTGGAACTCAGTAGTGATGAATGTTTTGCAAACTATCTCCTCAGCACAGGGAATAATAAATAGTTGCATTCACTTATTGCTCTCTTGGAACAAATGTTGGCTGAGGAAGAAAGAGCTATTGGAACATCTTGACAGAATGCAATCAGTCTTGAAATTAAAACAGTCACTTTTTAAAAATTAAAATTTACAGTGTGTATTTTCTATCAACAAGAGCCTTCCATAAATATCTAGTCAGTCTATAAATGTACAGATAAGGTAGTAAAGGCAAAAGAATCATCATTTTAATTTTTTTTTAGTGACTCCATGAATTTCCCATTCTGAAGTTTGGTCAGCATCATAAGAACTGATGGGCATTATCCAAAACAAAATATCTGTAGTGGTCTGTTTTTACTGTCCATCCTGCCAAAACAGCAGAAGGATGTAAAAGAATTTGCTCAATAGTATTTTACAACTCATTGGTTTGAGGTTTGCAAATCCCGGCTCATAAATGGTTTGTAAATAATTTATAAAATCTGTTGTTCTCTACAAACACGAAAGAAAGAAATGTACCTCGTTCAGAAAGGAAAACATTTTCTTATGCTTTAAATGCTAATTCTTTCAAATGACACAATAGTGAACTGTGTAAAATTGTTATTTAGAGAGCAATAGGAAGGATGTTTCTTGTAAAAAGGGTTTTATTGGTTCTTACCCAGCTTCAGTAAGCAGGTTTTTGCATCTGAAACTTTAATAAGCAGTTGGCAGTTGACTACATTTTAGTCAGCAGTTTTCTAGTTTGAGCGTTTTCTAGTTTACCAGTCAAAATAAACTGGAGTTGCAACCCATTATCTATAGAATTAATTCATCCCTCAGCATGACTGGAATCTGATTAAAATAAAACTCAGTATGGACATTTGTGTAAACAATTTTAAGTTTTTTTTCTCAAATAAAAGTATATATAACTGTTCAGTTATTTTCAGAAATGTATACTGGTATTTTATATATTGGCAGCTTATTGCATTATTTACTTGATTCATCTAGACAGAATAGCTACACTATTGTATCATTTCCTAACAGCTGACTGCACAAATGTGTAAAGAAATTTCCATATAACATAGCTGGACCTATACATCAAATAATTTTTTTGACCTTTTTCATAATTTGCATTCATCTGAAAGTAATTTTGAGATACTGTAGAATCATAGAATCATCAGAGTTGAAAGTAATTCTCAAAGGCCATCAAGCCCCCCTGCAGTGGGCAAGGACATCCACAGCTAGATCAGGTTGCTCAGAGCACCAGCACCAGGTGCTCCAGCCTCACCTTGAAAATCTCCAGGGGCAGGGCATCCACCCCACCTCGTGGACCTATGCCAATGCCTTGCTACTCTCACTGTAAAAGACTTCTTATATCCCACTTAAATCTACCCTCTTTAAGTTTTAAACCATTTCCCCTTGTCCTGTCACTACAGACCCTGCTGAACATTTCTGTGGCCCTTCTCTAGACACATTCTAGCAGGTCTATGTCTCCTTTACATATATACTGAACTCTGGGGTAACCAAAATTCTGGCACAGGGACTGTTACCAAACAGAAAGTTTAAACTATAGAACAAATGTTACCTAACATAAAGAAAGAATGACAGTGTTCTTCACTTTCTTTGCATGGGTAAGTAGAGAAAGTAGAATGAAGAAGGGCACAGTCACGTAGAAAATCCAGACTTGACACTCCCTATGCCAAATCCTTTTCCACAGTGAAGTGAAATTGTTGAGACAGAAGTAAAATTAAAATTAGAATCAAAGAATTGCTACATTCTAATGCATTTGCATTCCTTAAATTATGTCCTTCAAACTTTTCAAAACTAGAACTGACTGGGACATTTTTATGTAAATTATATTTCAGTTAAATGTAATGTCTACAGGAAAGGGCTCTCCAGAGAGCAAAATACTGTATTCACTACAGTATATGCTAAGCCAGGGCAGGGGAGAAAGTTATTTAAAGTACAAATTTGCCCAGAATTGAATAACAAACGGAACAATGACTAAATAAACAAGTCAACAGGTGTGTCATGATGTGTGTTCATCGTAGTTACTTAGTTCTAGACACAAACAACTCCAAAACAGTAAACCAACAGTGAAAAGACATGAAATGGTCTCTGAGTACCAGAAGTCTACTTACAGAGATTAGAGAACTTTCCAAATGTTACCAGAATTATCTGAAAAATAATGAGTAGACTGGAAAAGTTGATAAAGAATGATTGTTTATAGTACCCTTCAGTACAAGAACAAGGAGGCATCAGCTGAAGCCAGCAGGTGGCAGGTTGAAAAGAAATGAAAAAACACATATAAAATGCACAATTACCTGTGGATCTCTATCTCATAATGTGGATGTAAACTTCTGTATGAGATCAAGAAGCAAATGGTCAAAGCAAAAAGAGAAATCCACCTAGAGCCACTAAATGCAGAAGTCCCCTTGATGTCATCTGGGAGCCATCAGCCCTTGGTGGATGGAAGAGAGCTCTGTGGGAACTACATTATTGTGTCACTGTAAGTGTCTATCAGTCACTGTCCTGCCTCTTCCCTGTATTCTTTCTTAGGTATTTACTACTGGGCATTTCTGGAAAGAGTACTAGCCTAATTAGTGCTAAGTGGACATTAGATCTCATCCAGCACAGCCCTTCTTGTGCTTGGAACACACACATCCTATATGGACTTGTGTGTTCCAAACCTAAAATATTTCATTTTTCATTTTAATTCACAGGAAAAAAAAAAAAATCCATGAAATGCAAATCAATGCAGCAAGGATTGCTATGAACTTTCAAGTTTTTTTTCCCCCATTTTTCCCTCCTGCCTCTGTGGTGAAACAAGAGGCAAAGGGTCTTTTAGCTGGTTCAGATGTATACAAGTTCTGCATGCAGTAGATGCAAATCAGTCTGTCCTTTGAACATTCAGAGTAGATCAAAAGTGGTGTGTTAACTGCTGTTAAGTGTGTCGTACTGCTACTAACAACTCCTCACAACTTGATGTAGCAGTTTTGGTACCCTAACTTTTCCATTGGGTTTGTTTTAAACATACCTAATATCTCAGAATTTATCAGGAAAGTAGCTGATAAATAGATTTATGAAGATTAAACAAAAGTATGAAGAGCTTGACTTCATAAGCTCCACTCCTTTTTGTCTGAAACCTCAAAACTTCCATGAAGTGGAATTGCCCTCTTCCAGTCAGATTCATAGTTTATTATGTATTTTTTTCCACTGATGTACTGAGAACGACATTACATTCTATCTCTGAATTACTATGCTCTTTAGATGCTAAGGAAAGTTGTAGAGAAAAGAGTTAGCTGCCTCATTTGTCATGTCTCTTTTCTATTACAACCTGTTTGCTACTATCCATCTGTCATCCACATGAAACAGAGACTCCTCAGTCTCTTAAATCTGCCCTGACACACCAAAAATGAGAGCTCCAAGAAAAAGAGCGACTTACTATTCTGTGCAAGATATTGGAATGCCAGGAAAACATACCTTTTTGCTACAGTCTCTTCTAAGCAAGTCACTTCTAAAGTCTGCTTTTCCTCTCCCCATGATACACGTTCCTTTTGCTCACATAGAAGGGCCGATAACACCAGCCTGAAGGACTAGTGTCTCTAGAAGACCAAACAAGAAGGTAAAATCTATGTCAAAGAAAAGTGAGCTTGGCTGGTTTTGGCTTTATGATGAGGACCCTTCTGTGGAAAGCAAGGAGTCTGTAAGCTGACATGCTTCCTGAAATAGTGGCATCTGAGTTCATTAATGTCTACCTGCCATCTCTGTATTAGACTTGGAAACATTTCTGGCACGCTACAGAAAAGAGTTTGAGTGAGAGATCTGTCAAACCACATTACAACAAGCCAGTCATTCTGTAGGAGTTAGACAATGAGAATCTTCTCTTTCAGGGAAAACTGCTCAAAGTGTGTGTAAGCTAAACAAACAAACAAAAAAAACCTAAGAGGGTGTGGCCTCTGTGAGATAGAATTCAAATTTGTGTTGGTAACTTGCATATGTTCAGAGCTGTAGCATAACTTTCACCAATATTTCTGCAGTGTACTAAAGAACAACATTTGTAAAAGAATTTAAACAGTAATAGGTGCATCCACTTCTGCTATCTTGGCTTAAGTATACATTATTGGGAAAATATCTATATATTAATACCTAACAAAGATGCTGGGTGTAATCATATTGTACCAACAGAAATTGTGATGTTGAAAATCTTATCAGCCAATTTTCATGTTAAAGATTGCCCAGAGAATCATTAATCAAATGACAGTTAAATTTTACTACTAAATTAAGACAACAATATGATTCCAGCAGGGTTAGACATATCTGTCTAACAATTGTATCTTAACGGGTCTGAGAAAAAAAGAAATAAACATTTACATAAGTTTGTGAAGTGTATCTCAAATGGTGGGTCAAAATCTCACTCATGTCTTCTCTGTTTGATGGAAATACTGAAAGGTCACGAATCTGTACTTTTATGGAAATTTTATGGGCATAACTTTCAGTGACCTGAGTTCAAGGTCTTTTAGCGTATGATTAAGAATCAAATAAAATTTGCCCTGAAATTCCTGTTTCTCTCTTAACAAAAAGGAGTGTTTTGTCATACCTCCTTTCTCTTGCTACAAATGGAACCACTAGTAGGTACTTCACAGGGGGATATTATGAACAGCAGACGTTCTTGCTTAAGAATTTTTAGATGTATTTTCCTCTTTCTTCCTCTTCCCCCTCCTCCTCCTCTTTCCCTTTCCCTTCCTCCTCTCTTCTCCTTCCCCTTCCCCTTCCTCTTCCTCTTCTTCTTCCCCTTTTTTTTTACCTTTCTTTAATATCTTTTTCACAACTTCTCAGCATTTTTCTGTATGCTTAGTCCCTGTTGCCAAGTGCTGAATAAAGATTCTGAGTGTTTGGAATACATTAGCTAAAACCGGGATGTCAGTGAATTAAGATGTACAAGAGACAACCTTAACATCCCTACATCGTTCCAGTACATGTACACATACTCACACGTTTATCTATTCCCTTGGAAAATCTCCTCATCCTACACTGTGACCACAACAGTAGAAAATCAAACTACTGTGCTTAAATCATAATCCTGCAATTAATGCAGCAGGGAGCAGATCCAGCATCATCTGTCATCCATGCACAGTAGAAAGTAGAAAAGTGATTGAAGTAACTAAAATACTGGTTAAGCTCCTTTTATCAGTCCACAGTAAATTTCTTTCAAAGGTTCACAAACAAGGTGAATTAATTCATTCCACAGTTGTTATTCTTTCTTCAAAGAATACAGTATTTAAGCTCTGCCGTAATTAAATATGAATATGTTGAAAATATTGGTAGCATATTTTACCTGTGTAGTTTCTACAATGCCATGGCTGCTAGCTGAAATATCTCACCTTCTCCATGAGATTTTTTTTCCATTCAGCCCCATGAAGCCCCACTAGGCATATTTCTGGATGCACTTGAAAGCAACAGAACCAGCTGTGCACCTCCATATGTGAAAGGTCTGATCAGACCAGTCTCATTTTAAAATTGACAGAAAGATTGTTTTGCTACAGCATAGCGATTCACAGCTCCAGCGCAGGTTGTGATGCCAAGTTTTTAAAAAGCTTTAATAAGCCAAACCAGCCAGGAGTCAGAACATGATGTAGCTCTGTGGCATTGCTGAAATGCCTGACAACCTCAATCAACCATAAATTAATTTTTACAAAGGGTAGAGGAACACACTCAGAAAGGAGTGATGTGCCCTGATACTGTCAATCTTTTCAGCATGATGTTGCATTGACACTCTAACCATCAGTTACGAACCTATGTAATGATTACAAATTATGTAATGTAATGAATTTAAGAAAAGATTTTTAAAACGAGGAGCTGAAAATGAGTAATGTCTTCAATCCCAAAGACAGCTAAACAAAATCTGATTTCCAAGATGTTTAGAACTACATTGGACGGAGAGCTGGACAATATGCATAGCATTCTGGGACCCATCTTCTTTAATATATTTATTGATTCGTGGATTCATAGATGCATTAGGTCGGAAAGGACCTACAAGACCATCTAGTCCAACCATCCTCGTATCACCATCCCTACCCACTAAACTACTAAATCAAATCCCTTAGCACCTCATCTAAACGCTTCTTGAANTGCATGGGGTTATTGTGGCCAAAGTGCAGGACCTGTCACTTGGCCTTATTGAACCTCATCCCATTGACCTCAGCCCAGTTATTCAGCCTATCCAAATCCCTCTGAAGGGCCTCCCTACCCTCTGGCAGATCAACACATCCTCCCAGCTTGGTGTCATCTGCAAACATACTGAGGGTACACTCAATCCCCTCATCTAGGTCATCAATAAAGATATTAAACAAGATGGGCCCCAATACCAACCCTTGGGGAACACCACTCGTAACAGGACGCCAGCTGGACTTAACTCCATTAACCACTACCCGCTGGGCACGGCCCTCTAGCCAGTCCTGCCTATGTAGTTTGCTTATGGGGACAGTCTGGGCCCTTTCCTGAGGACTTTTATAATTTTTGTAAAGGTGAGATGACAGAGATGATTATACTGAAACACTTCTTCTAACCACTTGGATGCAGACAGCCTGAATTACAGGGAGTTGGAACTTAGGACTTAAGTACTATATAGATCCTTCAAAAGCTCTGCAGTCTCTGATAATCTGAAACCAATCTTTTAGTTTTATGAATAGAGGCTATCATGAATAATTAGACTAATAGACTCATCAAATTAAGCTGGGCCATTAAAGGTACAAGATCAATATAATCCATATAGTAAATTAGCTGTGCATAGTTACCCATGTTTTCGAAAAGGAGAGGAGTAGTAGCCTACTTTCTTCTAAAGCAAATGGTGGAAATAGTGAGTGTGTGCAGTTATGAAGTTCTGCATTATGAAACGTTGATAGTGATCCTTCTTTTCTTAAAGAAATATGAATGACTTCCATGGTGGCATCCTGTACCTCACAGAATATGGTCCATACTGATTCCTTGGGAAAGATTAACTTCTTTCTTATATATAAAATAGATAGTGTAAAAGCTTTAGAGTCTGCTGGACTACCAGTAATCTGCTGCTGCAGGACCAGCACCAGGCTCAGAAATAACTCACAAATAAGCTGTATCTCTCATCCAGCTGGAAGGTAGCTGGGAACTTGCTCCCACACGTCTTAAAGTCTTATGGGCATATTCATCAACAGCATTCCCTATACAGAGATTTTATAGAGGATACCAGGGCTCAGGGGCTGACTGTAGGGTACCTCAACTGTCCTGTCTAGACAGGGGTTAGTGGACATACATTCCAGGTACGACGCTTGATATTTCTTAAGTATCAGGTCACAGTGACAACCTTAAAGTCAGATCGCCTTGAAGCGACAGCATCTGCAATAGAGTAAATTGTCTGCAGTCATCTCCGGACAGAAATTTAGTTATTCATTGCAGCAACTTGACTTTTGTCAGGAAGTGTAAACCTAGATAAACTCAGAATAGACACCAAAACCTAAAACAGTCTAAATAAACTTAACTGGATGCTCCTCTGTTGGAGATTTGTATGCAGTTCTCTTGAATGGTACTTGTCTTAGGTTCTTTCAAGATCTTACGTATTTCCTATTTATAAGTCTCCATCCACTGTAAATTCATTGGGCTGTACTTGTTCTATGACCTAAAAAATACTTAGAAACTCATTTAGAATATGTAACCAATACATCATATGCCCATTGATCATATGTTTTATGGAACCAAATAGATATTTCATTTTGTCCAACTTTAGCACTACCAAATACATGAATATTCATTATTCTAAGCTACAGCTCCTAATTTAAATTATTTATGCATGCATAAAAAGGTTTTCCTTAACAAAAAATAACTTTTATAATGCAATTCTATTGCATAGAGACTATTTGCAGATCCGAGAGCATAGGGTCAGTAGATATTGAGACCTTTTATGAGCATCTCACCAGCTAGTGCAGAAAGTTAATGTTTTTACTTCATAGTCTCTAAAAAAAGAGAGAATAAAAGGGAAATGTTTTGTGTTGCTGTGATTTTTAATATCCCTGAACAGGAATTGAGTATACAGTGGACTCTTTCCTTTAGTACATGCATTAAAAATGTGTGCTGCTCTTTCTCACACTCCATGTGTGGTGAAAGCTAATCCTGTCGTTCTTCGTTCACACAGTTGCTTCTTTCACTCTTCGAATAATTAAAAAAAAAAAAATGATAAGACGATACAAATGAAAACTTTATTGAATTATATTGAATTAGGGAAGGAAAATAAAGCCAGATCCATCCCCAGCTGTATGATGCTCATTTGTGTGTACGTAAGTGTGATGGTACAAATCCAAAAATATCTTATCAAAAGGTAGAGAATAGCTATTCCCAGCACATGAGTAGGCACAGAACATATTTTTGTCATCTTCAATGAGATCTATAAATCTCAGACACATAGAAAATACACAGTAGATAATTACCTTTTGAGCACATTAATCAGAAAAGATGATTTGCACTATACTGTACAATATTACATATGTAGTCATTGTAAATTTAAGTTTTAACTAACACAAACAAAGCTTACCATTTGCTTTATTATTATCCATATTATCTGCATAGTAGTGCAGCAGATATCCTTTTGTCTCCTACAGATGTTAGAGCAATGTCACTGTACTTTCACAGTAAGTATCAATGCCACACACTCAAAGGGTTTGGCTCAAGTGTTGCACACAGGTGACATTCATAGAATCATAGAATCCTCAGAGCTGGAAGGGACATTTAAAGATTCCACTGCAATGAACAAAGACATCTGCAGGTCAGTCAGGCTGCCCAGGGCCTGGTCCAGCCTCGCCTTGGAAGCCTCCAGGGATGGAGCATTCATCACATCTCTCTGCAACCTGTGCCATTGCCTCTCCAACCTTATTGATGAAGACTTTTTCCTTATATCAAACCTAAATCTACCCTCTTTAAACTTGAAACTATTTTCCTTTGACCTGTCACAAGAGACTCTACTAAATAGTCTGTACCCTCCTTTTCCCTTTTAGATATTGAAAGGCTGCTATCATCAGCTCACCTTGAAGTTTTCTCCAGGTTGAACACCCTGAGCTCTATCAGCCTGCTCTCACAGGAGAGGTGTTCCATTCCATGGATCATTTTTGTGGCTCTCCTCTGGACACATTCCAACAAGTCTATGACTCTCCTGTACTGAGGACTCCGCATCTGAACATTATACACCAGGTAAGGACTCACCAGCACAGAATAGAGGGGCGAGATTACCTCCCTCAACCTGCTGTCCATGCTTCTTTTGATGCAGCCCATGATACAATTGGCTTTCTGATCTGCAAGGGCTCAATGCTGGCTCATGTCCAGTTTGCCATCCACCATTACTCCCAGGTCTTTTTTGGCAAGGCTGCACTCCTTTCATCCCCCAGCTTGTATTGGTAGTGGAGGTTGAAGGACCCTGCTGCAAGGCCTTGCATTTGGATTTGTTGAACTTTATGAAGTTCACCTGGGCCCAATGCTCAAGCCTGTGTAGGTCCCTCTGGATGGAGTACCACTTCTCTGATTTGTCAATCATACACAACAATTTAGTGTCACCAGCAAACTTGCCGAGGATGCACTGTACTCCACTGTCAATGTCATTAATGGTGGTATTAAAGAGTATCAGTCCCACCACTGACCCCTGAGGTACACCACTTGTCACTGATCTCTATCCAGACACTAAGCACTTGATTAACACTCTGTGGACTCAATCCTGAAGTTTTTTGACCATTGAATAGTCCACCCATCAAATCCATATCTTTTCAATTTGGATAGAAGGATGTTGTGAGGTACTGTGTCAAAGGCTTTACTGAAGGCCAGATAGATGATAACACTGGGTCTTCCCTTGTCCATTGATGCATTTACATCATCAGAAAGGGCCACTAGGTTGATCAAGCAGGATTTGCATTTGGTGAAACCATGCTGGTTCTCCTGAATCACATCCCTGTCTTCGATGTGGCTTAGCATATCTTCCACAGGATTGACTCCATCTTTCCTGGCACAGAGGTGAGACTGACAGGTTGGTAGTTCTTGGGGTCAATCTTTTTAGCCTTCTTAAAAATCAGTGTGATGTTGCCTTTTTTCCAGTCCCCATTGTCTTCACCTGCTTGCCACAGTGTTTCAAATACCACTGAAAGTGGCTTGGCAACTACATCAGCTAATTCCCTCAAGACTCTGAAATGCATCTTACGCACCCAGAGATTTGTAGATGTACAGGTTCCTCAGGTGGTCATGAATCTGATATTCACATATAGTGGAAGGGACATCACTTCCCCAAACTCTGGATATCTAACTCCTTTTGTATTATACACGTGAAGGCTCAGAAGCAAAAACAATCGTGGGATCTCTTCTGCAAAGTATATGACGTTTCATTAGAGGAAAGGCACTGCTAAGACTGAAAAGAGACTGCAGTGGATTATCAACAGTATTTAGGGCTTTCAGTCTCTGAGTCATGAGGCAAGATAAGCAGCATAAAAAGAACAGAGAGTCCACAGAACTCTATCCCATCTGGAGAACAGCATAATGGTCATGTTGGGAAATACTTTGATACTGGAACGATTTGAAAACATGATGCCTTGATGTTAGCTTTTGCTTGGGAAAGTGCTTTTAGTAGAAGCTCTGTAAATCTGCAAGTGCTGCAGCTTATTGAGTCAGGAATGAGCTGGCCTATTTCAGTGAGAGGAATAGTTCCAAGAAAAAATGTCCCCTCTCCCCTTAAAACCTTTTGAGACGGGGCTCCCTAACCCTAGGCTGGACAGCTGTCACTTTTATGGGTGAATGTTTTTGTTGTCTGAAGTAGAAGAAAGATTCTGTTCAGGAAGGATCTCCTACAAATAAATTCCTTTGCAGGTATTTTTTCCCTTTTCTCTCCTGCAGACAAGGTTTTCACAGAAATGATGGCAGAAGATACTTCATTGTTTTCTCTTGCCTTTTCTGCCTTTGTGAACCCACAGGATCAAATAGAAGGCAAGAAGAGACATAAGACAGCAGAAACAAGGAGAAGTGGAAAAACAGAACAAAATGAGACACAATACAGAAAGAATTGATGGTTTCTGTGTAATTAATGAAATTTTTTCTTTTTTTACACACTGAAGAATGATGTCCCAGAATGTCAAAACGAGACTTTAGGAACTGTTCTGAAGGGAAACAGGCTGTATCCTCTTCTGCTATGGCTACAAGTCTACATGGAAGAGAATCTAAAATCACAATCAAGGTGTGTAAACAATGAGAAACAGGATTGTCAGAACCATTTCAACATTTTGTGATAGCTTCCCCTTCTGTTCTTTTAGCCATATTTTCAATAAAGCTTGCTGTTTTCATGTCAAAATCAACTTCCAACCTACTACAATTGCCATTGACTTTTCTTCTCTTTTGAAGGAGATTGCAGACAAAGTTTGGTAATCCAACAAACACATAAACAAGAAGGAAACTTTGCAAACTAAGCATACCCTGTGTTATACAAAAGTGTACTTAGAAGTTACTGGTTTTGGAAGGGAAGTTAGACATTAAAGGCTTTTAGATATATTCTGGGAGAGTGGGCAGTATATCTGTT
>VXAB01009125.1:302-101427 GCA_013399175.1 Odontophorus gujanensis
GGGCGGAGCCGCGCCCCGGCTGGTGCCGGGCGGGCGGCGGTGCGGGGCTCGGCCCGCGCGGGGACGGGCACGCCTGGGTGCTGCTGGCACAGCCACTGCGCCGTGCTGCTGTTGTGCAGCTGTGGGATTTTAGCGCTTCGGCAGCCCCGCAGGTCGCATTTCCTATTTTAAGCGTTAGAACTGTCGGAACAGGTTTATCTTTTTTTTTGTGGCGTGTTGTGAAGTGCGGCTTGGACTCGTACGGGTCGTAAGGAAATTTCTTGGAGCAACTGAGAGAAGTTGCTGGTGTTCACCGCCGTGTAAAAGTTACTTTTGAGGGACGGTGATGCTCACGGAGACAGCGTGCCCCGTGCAGGGGTCGGAAGGAGTTACCTTACGTAGAGGAATGCACCCCAGTGCACCCGGCTCACGGACCCGAGGTTGGGTGCAATCGCAGACCCCTTCCTGCTGGAGGTCTGCTGACCACCCCTCTGTTTAAAGCGGTGCAAGTGCTGAGTTAGAGTAGTTTGCTGAAGGCTTTGTCCTGTTGGACCGTGAAAATGCCACCGGGATGAAGATTTCCTTGTTGCTCAGGGCAACCTGTTCAACAATTAATTACTGTCACAATGAAACATTTTCTGCTTATATAAAGGCAGAGCTACCCTTGTTCTAGTTTATAACCACTGTCTTTTGTTCTTCCCCCGTGCACATCGGGTTCTGTGTTTGAGACAAGGATTTCAGGTGGCTCTTGGGTTCTCAGGAAGCTGCCTCAGGTGTTTCCTCATTAAACAAGACTGGTTAGCTCAACCTCTTCTCAGTCCCACCCCGACCATTGGGATGATCCTGTGTCCTACAGTTCTTCTGAACACTGGTGTAGAGTGCATATCTTATTTTTGAGGACTTCTGTGTATTTTTAAGAACCAGGTGCAAAATGTGTAGGACCAGACTGGAAGCAATAGATTTATGACATGCCTATGCTGAGAGTAGGCAGAAGCAGATGCTTTGAGAGTAGCGTAAAGAAGTGAATGCTTATCTAGTGGGGTTTGTTTTTGGTGTGTTTGTTAACCTTTGAGCAGTTATCTGCTTATGCAATAATATCCGGTGCACACATTTCTGTACTGAAGTTATTCAGTACCTTTATTTTAATTAAAATAATTTCTATTGAATATACTAGGAGTGACTGCTTTCTGTGTATATGCTATATGGGGCTGTTAAAATTGATAGTTGAAGCAAATTATTTCTGCTTTGTTTAATATCTGATTGAAACTGAATTGAAATATGAGGGCTGCTCCGAAAGTAATGCCTTCTATTTTATAATGTTGGCTTGTGATGTCAGAGGCAAATGTTGGTGGTATAGCAGTAGAGGTTGATTCATCCTGACAATATTTGGTTACATTTTATAACCATGCAACAAGTAGTAGAGCTTGCTGAATGTTTATACAGACCAAACAGTAGATATCAGTACTGTGAGACAGTGGGTGTTGCATTTCAACAGCAGTGATGGTAACATGGAAGACAAGCCATGTTCTAGGTGGCCATGCAGCCTTTAAGAGCACTTAAAGGCTCTTGTTGGTTGCTGGTGCAAATGCCTCGGTAATGGTGGTAACTGTGTCAAAGAAAGATGTTTTGTAGCTGAGAATTTATCAAACAGTGTTACTGTACTTGTTGCACATGTTGTAGTCTCCATGGAAATAAATAGGAGGCATTACTTTTGGAGCAGTCTACATAGTTTTACATCATCTCATTAGGTGGCAAACATTAAAATGCATTCTGCAACATTGTACTTTTTGTCGCAGTACAAAGTCTAGGAATTAAATTCTCATTTTAAAATTGCACATATAAATTTTGGTATTTTGATCTTGCCAGTATTTTAGATAGTCTGTAATCTGTGCTGAGCATTCGGACATGGAACAGCCGCCCTGTGGTAGCCATCATGGCCCCAAGCTGCCAGAGTTCAAGGAGCTTTTGAACAACTCTCTCAGACCATAGGGTTTAGTTTTTGCATGGTCCTGTGTGGAGCTGAGTGTTGGACTTGGTGATCCCTGTGGGTCCCTTCCAGCTTGGGATATTCTGTGATTCATTGGCAGTGTTTATGTAGCAGCAGAGTTGGGATCTAGTTAAACTCCTTGATTTAGTCCTTAACTTTGTACCAAATCAGTTTACAGCATGCTCTGTGATACACATTACACATTCTCTGTGATAAAGAGATAAGCTATCCACCAGCTCTAGACTTGAACTCATGTTTTTATCTTCAAAATACAGCTGTCTCCACCTCCCTAAGGAAGGCTTGGAGTTTCTAAGATCGTCTTCTACACTCAGAAGGCTGAAAAAGATGAAATCCTTCTGATCAAGTGCAAAAAGGCTGGTAGCTTATTAGAGAACAAGGACCCCCACTGACTGCTGCCTCTGAAGAAGGGAATTTAGGTTAATATTGACTCTGCTGGACACCAAATAGTCAAACACAACAGAAAAGAACTGAGCTCTCCTGCCTTAGTAGGCTACAATAGGCGTAAAGCCACATGAAAGCAGGCATCAGAGTTCTTACACTTCCAGGATGACGTTAGGTTAGACAAAGGCAATTTTCAACCCTATGAGGCCAACTGTGAACTATAGCTGAATCGGACACTTCATTTTCATCCATGAAATTTGTTGTCAGTTTTTATTTACTTAACAAAAAAGAAATGGTTAAGGTCTTTTACTATGATATCTAAATATAAAACAGTATGTTAAAACATGCTGATTCACTGATCAGTCTGGCTTGCTGCTAAAGCAAGTAGACTAAGACAATACAGAATTGAAATGATTCCTGTGCATCCTTCCAAGGGAATCTAGTTCAAACAAACTTACAGAACTTAATTTGAGTGTTGTTTACATTGCACCAATGTTTAACTTATTTTGGTGAAAAGCACAGGTGCATTTTAAAGAAAAAAAAAGAAGTCTAGGACAAAGTGATGTGCTGCCGTTTTTCAACGCGATGACTACAGTTAGCTGTGCTACAAAAATCATAGTTTAGATGACATGGAGATTTTGAAGTTCCTGTTCTAAAAGTCCAAAATGCTGTATTTTGGGCATGAGAATTTGTCTTTGAAGAACTCATGTTAATGTTTTTCCTTTGTGGAGTTGATTCTAGCATAACTACTTAGAGAAGGGCTGCCAGCTGGCATCAGTGACATTCTGGTGTTGGCTCTTTTCAGCCTGCGTAGGGGTAGAGGCTCTCTCTGATATATCATCAAGTGCTAACACTGTCTCCAGCTATCACTGGCAGGGGCTGGGCATTATCAGGACGAAGAACAGTCTAAATAAAAAGTCAAATGTTTGAGAGCAAGCTTTCCAATACTTAGGCTTTTTAATACTTGGAATTCACTGCATTTGAAAACTGTCAGATTTGTATGGGTTTGAATGGATGCACTATAAAACTAAAATCAACTTAGTTCTCTACTTCTGTTGTCATAGCAGCATTGAGCAGTACCTTATTTTGTCAGCTTTGGTGTTAAATCTTTTAAAATATAAAAGAGTTCAAGTGTTAATCTTTAACTGGGAAGACATAAGCTTGAAAGTATTGCTACTGTTTCTAAACCCAAATACTGCTGAAAAGGCAGGAGGGAAGTACCTCATTTTTTACAAGATACAGTACGGAAGAGTGTATTAAGTGTTGTCATATCGTATGGCTTTGACATATCACTATAAAAACATATCTAACTAAAAATTACAGCGTTTCAAATTATTAAAAATGTTATTTAATTTTGTCTTCAGATTCCAGTAACTTGATGCTAAGAATCTACAGAGCTGAGTCATACGCTGGTCTCCAAGAGTATAAATCAGCCATAGAAGATCTAAACTTTGTTATTTCTAAAATGCCAAATTGGCCAGAGGTAAGTTGAACTCCAAATTTTTCAAAATCAATCTTTATCTATAGACATAATGTATTTTGCGTAATCTTTTCATCAAACGGAACCAAAGTCAACTGCCTTAAACACTTGGTTTTCTTTTTCCTTGTAAGTACATGAAAAGTACTCAAAAGGATCTTCAAATAGTTATTTCTATATGAGACAGGCTACTGGTCAACAATGTTAGATGGAGCTGTTGATTCAGCTTTCATCAACAACTTCAGGTGTTTTCATTTCCTATAACAATATGAGTTAGTGATGGTGGATAAAGGGTGATGTGGAACAGAACTGACTTCTTGGGTAGTGCTGTGAAGAATGTTTGTGCTATTTACAGTTGTTTGCTAGGAATTGCTTTCTTTTCTTTTTTTTTTTTTTTTTAAGACCAGTGCTTTTTTAAGTTTTAAAATATTCAGATGAATTCAAGTTTGTAAATGTTATTTGACAGGGTGGCTGGGTGAAATTGTGCAGCCAGCCTTAACTGCTTAAAGGCAGAACTTCTGAGCCAGAGGTGTTTGACTCATTGATGTAGCTGAGATCTGAAATTTCTTGCACAATGTAAAATTTAGTCCTTAAAAGGACTTTAAAAACCTCTGCATTTCTTGAAGTGTTTATACTTTGACTATATTTCCCAAATTTGAGAGCATTCTAAGCTTTATTTGTTCTTTAAATATCACGAGATGAGTGAGCATTGTTTTCTTTTGCAATTGTTACCAGAGTAGAAAACAATATGTAGAGTGAGCTCTAGATCCTTTTGCTATAGTACTTGCAACAGTAAAAAATGTGTTTGTTTGGGGCCTTCATTACTGGCTTCAGTACTTGAAGTTGGGATAGTTCGTGGTGATGTAACTTCTTACAGTCGCCTTTTTTTGTTTGTTTGGTGAAAAATAGCTTGCTGTTTGAGCTGGGAAAGTTCTTCTTTGAAAAGCACAGAGAAACTTGTTGGAAGCTGAGCTCTGCAAACAGTGCAGGCAACTGGAGAGCCACTGGCTTTTGGAACTGTTACTACTGCTGTATTGCTTATTGCAGCACCATCTGAACTTGCAAGATCTTTCTGCACAGGGAAGATAACTGCTTCTGTCTTCTTTTCTCCTGTGTTGAGCAATTTCATGGCTACTGCAAATTCAGAGAGCATTGTGCTTTTCTTTGTTTCTCAGACTTCATTTAACTGAGCTTGGTTTGATAGATTAAAATTCTTATGTGTAAGGAGATGAAGTATCTGTAAGAGGATGATTAGCACGCTTTCCTTCTTAATGAAACTGCCCAAATCCATCAAAGAAGATGCACGCCCTTATCTGACAGCCTTGTCTAAGATTACTGTTCAATATTGGCAGTCAGTCTATAGAAACAGCATTTTGTGGTTTGCTTGTTTGCTTTTCTTCTTCCAGTTCAATTTTCTTGCCCATTATACAAAATGTAGTTTAGAAAATAGGGTGTTTTTTTCTGATTTACTGAACTTCTCTTTATGTTACTGCAAATGCAACTTTTAAAAATTGAGATGAGGTGGATCCAATTTTGTATTTTTATAAGCTCATCAAAATTCAGCAGTCTTATCTCTTTCTTTCCTTTGTACCCTATATAATATAGTAAGCTTTTAAAATCTAGTGTTCAGGAATAAAGTGTAGTTGGAGAAAGCAATTCCAAAAGTGCATTGATTTGTATTAGGAATCTTTATTAATATATGTGAAAAGAATGCGTGGTTGTGCGGATGGATTTTCTTTTCTTGCAGGTTAGAGCTATTAGACTTCTGACAAAATTGAGGGGTAAAAAAGGTGTCTTGTGAAAGCTGCTTTATGAGGATATCTACTAATTTTGGTTTCCAAAACCTCACAGAATGGTGAAATAAAGGTGTGAATTCAGCAGAAGCCAGATTTTAACCTTTTATCTAAGCCAGAGCAAATTAACTGGAAGGAGATGAACACCAGCCTATGCCATAGTTATTTTCAGTGTAGGGTTTTTGTGTTAGGCAAGACATATGTATCGTACATGCTGTGCACAACTGAAGTTTGCTGAAGAGGTGTGCTCCTTTGTCATCGAGGGTTCTTGTTCTAACTCTGTTGTAATGCCTGTAAGGTGAATGCTACAGTTCTATATATTCACTGGAAGTGTAATAATGTTGTCTGTTTCTCAGGTCTACTTCCGGAAAGGAAAAGTGCTGCATGACTCTGGCTTTGTAGGCGATGCCTTACAACTGTTTCTACAGTGCTTAGTCCTTGATGAGGATTTTCTTCCAGCCAAACTAGAAGTAGAAAAGGTAATTTGATATATCAAACTGAATTACTACCTCTGTTTTGATCACTTTTTAAAGTTCCTGTTAATGGTAGACAGTTAACCATGGAAAAACCTTGTCATGCATACAGAGAGGGTTGAGCTGACACTTTGGTTAATTCCTTTCAAGACGTACCGTGCTGTGTTGAAGAGAAAGTCCTAATGTACAGGTTTTGAGGACACATACTTCAAAGTATTTATGTTTCTGAAGTTGCTACTAGGTGACTGGAAAGAGAATGGCAACTTGAATATGGTAAACTGAATTATTAAATGCGTATGCTACAGCAGCTTTTCTTCAGTAATGAAAACCTGCACTGAAAAGTGTGTGTAATATTGAATTGATAATGTCGAACTCTGAAGAGGTCCCTTCTTATGGAAGAATTTCTAGATCCATTTTCCTTAATAATAAAAAAAAAACCTGCATTGCAAAAACTGTATAATATTTAATTGGTAATGTCTAAAATGTTCATAGAGGTCATCCAGTTCTAGCGGAAATGATTCCTAGATAAATTCTGCTTAGTTATTCAGGCGTATAGATTTCTGCTTGTTCTTAGCTGTTCTTAGGTAAAGCTTTATTCGGGGTGTGACTTCATATTTATTGAGTTCTTGGCTGTGGTGGATAGGTTTATAATGAAGATCCTCTTTTCATTTTTATGAACAATTAACTGTTTGTTTTCCAGACATTGCGTGAGGTACTGTCACCAGAGAAGCTAGGAGAGAATTTGAAGGAATCCACTTGGAGTTCACCACATACTCGAAATAAATCTTTTGTGCTTGGTTCTGAGATGACTGAGTCTTATGGCAATTTACAACTTTGTCCTGAGCAGGTAATAGAAATCATAAGATGAGATTTGTTCTTTGGCTAATATGCAAGTATGAGGCATCCTGATATCCTTATTTGTCATATGTATGGGAACTGTTGAATCATGGCCTGAGCCACTGACTGATCACCTGAGGCGAGCACTGAGTCAGTCCCACAAAGCTGTGGGATCACAGGTGAAGACAATTCACCTGTGTGACTGGAAGGGGTGGAGTCTGGCTCCACCTCTCCTAGGCCCCATTTAAGGGCTGACCACCTCTAGGAAAGGATCTCTTGTTGGAGATTTCTCCTTTGGAGTTTCCTGTTGTGAGCCTAGGATGTGTGTAAGGATTTTTTTCCTTTATTTTGATTGTCTCTTTTCCATTGTGATAGTCTGTCTAACTATGCTAACTATGCCATCTATAAAATATCTTGGCTATAGTACCATTTGGTATTATTCATTCTGTTAACCTCACACCTTACAGTCATACTTATTCTCTAATGTAAATGCCAGCCCTCTGAAATCGACTAAATTGGAAGAACTATGATTTGAGAGTAATGTCTTCTTGTTTGGAGCATTATATACCTCATTCAAGTGAACTACTTACTAGAAACTACTGGAATTTTATATATTTTTTTTAAAGCAAAAAGTACTTCTTGATGTTATTTTATTAATATTTTCAGATTTATATTTGTTTTTTTTAATATACAAAACAAAAACTATAGTTTTTCTCCTCTTTGAGATAAATATATTTTAAAATTGTTGATGATAAGCAAGTTTGAGTACTGTCTTGACTTAGCAAATTCTTCCAGTTAACTGATGAGCTAACTGGATATCAGTTTGGATTAAACATTTTTGCATGTTCACATTTTATATTCTTATATTTGTGTTATCCCTTATGTACAGTTCTTTTGTCTTGTGTAGAGTTTAGGAAGATCAGAGGTATTGGAGCCTGTGATTGGAAGCCTAAGTCGTGCACAATCTGCCCATGCTCTTAACTCAACAAAAGCCCTTGCCAAGGAAGATGGCTTAAAGAGAGTATCTTCTGAACCTCTTCTCTCTGGCCAAGAAAAAGGTGCTTTGTTGAAAAGAAAGCTTTCATTTTCAGAGCAGGATACAGTTGTATGTGAAGATGGAAGAAACAAACACAAAAAGCAAGGAGGTAAGCAATCACTTAATTGGAAAATTTGAAGTGTTTACTGTCTTGTGCCTTTCTTTGAAAGCTGTGTTTTGTTTTGTGTTTCTTTAGAAAGTACAAACAGGGACATGAAACTGGCTTATGAAACAGTTCCAAGGAATTTGATTGACGTATCAGATTTTGAGTGCTCTCTGTGTATGAGGTAAGATTTTTCTCATTGGTTCAATATTTTCATTACAGATGTTTGACTACGTGTCTTTGGCACATGTTAACTGAGATATTTATAGGTTGTGATGAGCTCTGATGTCACTGAAGAAATTTTTTATGCTTTTCCTATATCTCTGCATTTAAATGCTTATTTGTGTTACATCATAATTGTAATCAAGTTGCCTGTCAAACTTGGTGGTGTTAGCTGGTAGCTGAAAAAGGAGGGGATCTTCTGTGCTACAATGCTAGGTAGGGTTTTTTTGTGTGTGTTTGTTTGTTTGTTTTCAATAAGACTTAGTTAACATTTTAATTTGGGCGGTCTAATGCCAAGAAAGGTAGCCTGTGCATCTCAAATCAAGGAAATGGTTTCAGAATATCATTCTACTAGATGCAGTTGATGGATATGAGCTCTTGTCAAGTCATCTTGAGCTCTAGAATAGAAATTTTAAAACATGGTGTATATGCTAAATTGTCTGCAGTTACATGAGCAGCATAAAGAACTGCTTTGAAAGCAACATAACTCTTTAATTATTTAATTTTGTATATATAGTAGGATAAAATCTTTTCATATTGGAGTAAACGTTCAAATATTTAGAGCATAGAAATGTGTTCAGATTGATGAATAAAATGCACAGAACTAGTGCAGTGGTGAGTGGAAACAAAATTCATAGGGGAAAAGGTAGAATAAGGAGACATGGGATTAATTTTCTCTGCTTTAGATATAACTAATGGAAAAAAAAAGTTGTTCATTGAGTTGTTTCTCTTTAAGATATCATGGCAAATTTGTATCTTGCTTAATAAAGAGTTATTTTTAATAACTTTGTTTCAGGCTGTTCTTTGAGCCAGTGACAACACCTTGTGGACACACTTTTTGCAAAGGTTGCTTGGAACGGTGTTTAGACCATGCTCCTCAGTGTCCACTCTGTAAGGAGAGTTTGAAGGAGGTACTGTTGATGGGTAGAACTCATATTGACAAGCATTTTATCATTGTAAAGGCTTCTTAAATGCAAGGGTTTATGGTTATAGATTGCTGCTAGAAAGAAAAAAAAAAAACTTGAGGTAAACGGCAATACAAATTGACTAGGTTTGCCTCAGGTTCTTAGGGGTGTTATGTGTCTGTGATCACCTTCTTTATTGTTATAATTAAATCCTAAGTATTTGTAAACTGATAACTATACCCATTCCTTATTTGTGTGGCTGTAAAATGTGGAAAATAAGCTGTCACTGGTAAGTATAGTAGTACATACTGAATTAGACACTAGGGTTGTTGGACTGTAAGAACTAAAACAGAATTTTCAGATATTAACATTGGCTGTTAGGTATAAGAATTTCAGAGCTCTTCATGTCATCAAGTTTTCATGGTCATAAATCTCATTTGTCACATTTCATGTATTATGCTTTTAAATAAAAGCTCATTTGTCTCAGTTCTTCTATTAATATATCAGTAAAGAAATGTTTTGTTTTAAATTGCTTACAGTACCTTGCAAGCAGAAAATACAGCATCACAGAACTGCTAGAGGAATTAATAATGAAATACTTGTCTGATGAGCTGTATGAGAGAAAAAGAATTCATGCTGAAGAAACTGCTGAACACTCAAAGTAAGCTTTCTGCCTTTTATCCTAGAAAACCTGAGAGATGAGTATTGGAATAGCATTTGACCTGGACATGCTTGAGGAGTGGGCCCAGGTGAGCCTCATGAGGTTCAATAGGTCCACATGCAAGGTCTTGCACCTGGATTGTGGCGATTCCTGCTATCAGTACAGGTTGGGGCTGCAAGGATGGAGTGCAGCTGTACTGAAAAGCTCATGGGGGTACTCACTTCTAGAAGAATTCTAGATACATTTTCCTTAATAATAAGAACTTCATTGCAAAAACTGTATAGTATTTAATTGATAATGTCTCTCTGTTTATAGAGGTCATCCAGTTCTAGTGCAAGTGATTCCTAGATTCTGCTTAGTTTTTTCAGCTACTAGGCCTTGCTGAGACATTGCAAGGTTAAAAACCATACCCTGGGTTGCATCACTGAACTGAATCTGAATAGTGAGCTGCTTGCTATGCAGTTGTTGTTGTAGCAACTAAACCAGAAAGGAAGAAAACAAGAAACACCCTTTATCTCATGACAAATTCTGTATTCATTGACTAGGCAAGTCAGCTCACTGTCCATTGTGTATTCAGATCAGTATGTTAGTGTTCAATCACTGTGTTCTTACTGATAATGTAAGTTATTGTAANAGGTTCAATAGGTCCACATGCAAGGTCTTGCACCTGGATTGTGGCGATTCCTGCTATCAGTACAGGTTGGGGCTGCAAGGATGGAGTGCAGCTGTACTGAAAAGCTCATGGGGGTACTCACTTCTAGAAGAATTCTAGATACATTTTCCTTAATAATAAGAACTTCATTGCAAAAACTGTATAGTATTTAATTGATAATGTCTCTCTGTTTATAGAGGTCATCCAGTTCTAGTGCAAGTGATTCCTAGATTCTGCTTAGTTTTTTCAGCTACTAGGCCTTGCTGAGACATTGCAAGGTTAAAAACCATACCCTGGGTTGCATCACTGAACTGAATCTGAATAGTGAGCTGCTTGCTATGCAGTTGTTGTTGTAGCAACTAAACCAGAAAGGAAGAAAACAAGAAACACCCTTTATCTCATGACAAATTCTGTATTCATTGACTAGGCAAGTCAGCTCACTGTCCATTGTGTATTCAGATCAGTATGTTAGTGTTCAATCACTGTGTTCTTACTGATAATGTAAGTTATTGTAACGTGGTTATTATTAAAGACTGTAACAGACTTTTTATGACCTCAAACACATGCTGTAAAAAAAAAAATAAGTCTTGTGATTACTGAGCAATGCCAAGACATTTTAAATCACGTATTTATTCTGTTATTCTTTTGAAGCTTGACCAAGAATGTTCCAATGTTTGTTTGCACTATGGCGTATCCTACTGTGCCTTGCCCTCTACACGTGTTTGAGCCAAGATATCGACTAATGATTCGTAGAAGTATGGAAACTGGGACTAAACAGTTTGGAATGTGTATAAGTGATTCTCAAAATGGGTAGGTTTTACATTCTAATAGTAAGCTTCTTTTCTCTTCTGCCTTTTTTTAATTAAATGAAGTGTCCTCACAGAAGTGTGTAATTACATTACTGATAAACTCTTTTTTCTAGTTTTGCAGATTATGGCTGCATGCTGCAAATCAGGAATGTTCATTTTCTGCCTGATGGACGGTCTGTTGTTGATACAGTTGGTGGAAAGAGATTTCGAGTTTTACAGAGAGGGATGAAAGATGGTTATTGCACTGCAGACATTGAGTATTTGGAAGATGTTAAGGTATGCAGAATGCTTTCCAAATCTTTTACGCTTAGCTAATATTTTTTGCTTGGTTTGTTTTGAGGGCACTGTCAAATTTTTAGATCCACAGAACTTTGGAGGTTACGGTGTCAGTACAAGGAAGAAATAGCTTATTTCTATTTTGCTTTTTATTTGAACAATAGTTTATGAAGCTGTAACTTAAGTATCAGAGGATTTCTTTGCTATTCAGCCATTAGCAACCATGGCTTAGGAGAGTGCAAAAACTTAACTAAATAGTGTTGAAATTTAATGGCTTTTTTATGCTAGCTTAAAAACTATGGTGATTTTCTTCATCTGTAATGGTGTTTTCATAATGTTCCTCTTCTAGGTTGCTGATGAAGAAGAACTAAGGAAACTGAGAGAACTTCACAACTTTGTTTACAATCAGGCCTGCAGTTGGTTCCAAAACTTAAGAAACAAATTCCGCACTCAAATTCTTCAGCACTTTGGGCCAATGCCTGACAGGGAGGAAAATATACAGGTGAGACATAGTTTAATATCAAAAATTAGGTGTCTATTTTTTAATGGGGAGGATAGGTGAGGAAAACCAAAATCCAGTTGTTAAAAAGCTGCTAAACATTAAAAGGAAAATAATTTTTTCCTCAACTTAAAAGGTAGTATTAGCTTCACCTTGCTTATCTTATGGAGTGCAGCAAAAGGCCGTTGGCTTTTTTTTCATGCAATAAGGATGATATGCTATTCTATATTTAGAATTAGTGTACTGATTGCACTGTATGTTAGGGAAACATTTTAAACTATTGGTTTGTGTAAAGCTGTTAGAATTCAAATGGAGAAAAATAGGGAATGTTTCAGTATTTTCTTTCCTGTGAAAGAAAGGATTAATCTGTGACAGAGAGGTAATCACAAATAACACTTTCCTCAACACTTTCCTCCTTTCTGAGCTACTGCCGTAAATTGGTGCAGCTGTTAGGATTTGGCAAAAGTTTGTTAATTTTAAGGAACTTGATTCAACCGTGTATTTTGATAGTTACTGTAAACAGTTGGTGAAGATCAGAGAGATCCTGAAAGAGTTGGGAGGCTGGAAAAAGTAATCTCCCATCTGCTACGTATTTTTATACAATCTCATAAACTGATCTTGGAAGACTGTAAATGCTTTGGAAGACAGTGTATCATTTCAGAAATGATTTTAGAACACTTCTAATTGAAAAGTCTGGTTTAAAACAACATATGTTAGCGAAGAACAGTAAGTGTACTCAAACAGGGTAACTAGCTGGGTAGCAAGACTGAAGGTACGTTCCTGAGGCTTACGATGTCAAGTGTCAACTGTGTGATAAAGATGAAAGGGAGGAAGTTTCATTTGGGAGTGTACCACTACTGAGACTGTTTTTGCAAGTATGTGAGGTAACTAAGGTAAGTCTGCTCTGCAGTGATACATCCTCCACTGAGTATTACGTCCTGGGCTTGGTGTAGGGAATTGATTAAAGTACAGAAAAAGCTAGAAAGTGTGTTTTATAAAATTAGAAGAAACAAACTAAGCAAGCAGTCCTGCTCTGTCTAGAAGGTAACAAGATGTAAGTGGAATAGAATAGTAACAGAGGAGTTGTTCAGATACAGCAGCAGATAAATGCAATCTATTTAGGCATCAAGAATATTCAAACGTGAAGAGTAATGTGACATATATGAAATTAGTTTGCGTTGCGGAGGTTTATTAGGTGACTGTCCTATATTTAGCCATCCTTTCCTAAGGAAACTGAGATACCTCTGTTGTCTTAAATAGTGGATTGCTTTATCAAACATAATTTAAGTGCATTTTATTTGACTTCTTGGTGAAGAGGGATCAGAATAGATCAATTAAGAACACTCTTCATCTTACAGATCTGTAGTTCCCAAGTCGATAGCAAAATTCAAACTACTGTTGTTGACACCTTTGCCTTTTGATGTCTTCACTGTGTTAATCAGCACTGTTCATAAGTAACATACGTTTCTCTTATTTTTAGGCAATGCCCAATGGTCCTGCTTGGTGTTGGTGGCTTCTAGCTGTTCTCCCAGTAGACCCCAGATATCAGCTGTCAGTTCTCTCTATGATGTCTTTAAAAGACCGTCTTATAAAAATCCATCATATACTTACATATTTTTCTAGGGACCAGTCCAAGTGACTAACTGCCTCAGTCTTCCTGAGAAGTGAATCTGTTCTGGTTGTACTAGCAGCTGGAATTTTTGCTGCCTTTGCACATCTAGCACTGGTTTGAGAAGTGTGATGGAACTGCTTTTTCTCTCTCCTTCCTGCCTGCCCAGCTTCTTGAACCATATGGTTCTTTGAATGCACACTTTCTTCAACTATGAGAGAAGACCACTGATGATTGCACAAAGTCAATCCAGCTAGATACGTTTTTCACATGATCTGTTTTACAATTTGCACTATGTAGAAGAGAATGTTTTTGAGACTTGATAATTTTAGCCACTGACTTTTTAAAGCTGTGGGGAGTGCAGGACTTAAGGCTGACAGTCTGAGTTTACAACACAGAAGAGGTTTTAAAGGTCTTGCAAATAAGTTTGCCTCATACAACTGTTCTTTTGCTGTTTGCACAAATATTTGAAATATAGTGTTGAATATCACTGTTGGATATTACTATTGTTGTTGAATTATCTTGACCATGAATACGGCACAGATTTTTAAGTTATCTTGTAAATGTATGCATCACAAAACAGGTGACATTATGAACTGTATGCTGAACCGAGAGCCAATTTTAAGGAACAAATGCAAAAAAAAAAAAAAGGTACTTCTGTATAAAAATAAACTGTGAATATGGTTTACATACCTAGGCTTGTACATGTTAAAGAGGAAAATGAAAACTAAATGCTAGTACCAGTTACATTTCTACTGGGCTTTTCAGGCTGGCTGTTCTTCCAGAGCACACACTTAGTTTATAGAGCTTTTAAGGAGAAATCTTGGAGTGTGCGTGTGTGTGTATTTGGGATTGTGCATCCAGGATTTAAAAGCTTAAAGTTTTATTTGAACTCTTTAAGTTGGTGCAAATGTGAGTTCTATGCCTTATATCAATAGTAGAGCACACTGCAGTGGCAAGGTAAGCATCGTGCTGCCATTAGGTACTTTTTGTAATTAAAGGTTTGCATATTTGTGAATATGTCTGATACTTGCTTTCTTGTATGTAAATGATTTGTAAAATATTTCTTAAATCTTGCTTTTGCTAATATATTTAATTTTCAATAAAAGCTAAAAGTTTGTAATATTTTAACTTTATCAGAAGCTAAAAGTCACTTTCATTTTCCGTATATTTCTGTTGAGAAGCTTCTGCCAGGAGTAGCTGTTTAACCTAGATCAAGGCTGTGGACACTTCATGATGTTAGTGGTATGTACATAATCTGTTTCTGTTTACAGTACCACTCTGGCCGATCATTGGTCAGCCAAGTTTGTTGCTGGTGTCCTTCTGTTGTACTGTTCTATCTACTCAAGTTAAGGTGGCTTGAACTATGAAGTTTTCATGTCACAGAATTTGAAAGTTGTGGGAAGCTGTTCTTGCTGAACAACATTTCACAAGTTTACTAACCAGGTGCTCTGGCTTTGTTCTCTTCTGGTGTTTAAGGTTTGAGATACCGGAGGTAACTGAGAATCTGCTGAATTAAGTTTTCACGTGGGCTTTGATCCAGGTTACGTTCTGGGTTAATATTTGGGAAAGCTTTTGCATGTTAATGGAAGGAGGATCTTGGATTCCTCTGCTGTGGTGTGTTAACAACCTTAGAAGCTTAATCTTTGTATGACCATTATCTCCTCAGGAATGCAGGTGATGAGATTATTATTATTATTTTTACAGGAAAAAAAAATTATCTAGTGGTAGATTTGGTTTTTATTTTTTGGGGTTTTTTTTTTTTTCATGCAGAGAGCCTTCAAACTGTGTTCTCACATCTGACTGAAGATGTGGCTTCCAGCCATATGAGTTTTTAACAAAAGTTCCACTAAGTACAGATTAGGAACTGTCAATTGGCTGGCACTGACCTGTGCTTATCTACGTTGTACCTCTGGAATTGGGAAAAACATAAGAGAAAATATGAAGAAACAGCAACAAAAACAAAAAAAAGTTACTGAGATCAGTATGTACTGCATTAAGACTTTAAGTATTACTGAGCTATTCCACAGGCATCATCACCATAGTTGCCATTGGAAATAAGAAACTGAGAACAAAGAGAAAAAGTATTTTTGAGGACTCACATGTTGGGATTGCTTCAGGTGTTTGTTATCAAACTTTGTGCAGTTAGAAGGGAACAGACTGTCAGGATGGACTGAAGGCTTGGCGTAGACCAAGAGTGTATCTTAAAGATATGTACAATGTTGTGCTTTGTACATAGTGTTTTGAATTTGGGAAGGTCACCCTTATTTTTTTGTTGTTGTTTTTTACTCCACTACATCTTGGAAGTGGGAGAGGAAGGTTGTTCCAGCAAGTGAGAGATACAAGGTATCTTTTTAAGGATTGTTGCATCCATACTGAAATCTCTCTAGAGTGTAAATAACAAAGTGCTGTTCTACAACTGGGAGGGGAAAAAAGGAAAAAAAACAAGCAAAATGTTAGATGCCAGGATGTAACTTATTCTAAAGCCTTTATAGAAGCAAAGCAAAACAAAGTGCCCAGTGAGATCTGAGCCTTGATTTTGGTTGAAGTTGTGCTTTCCCAGATGTTACTGACAGCAACTTTTCACAGATAAAGGCCAACAAAACGACAGCACTGTTAATTTGAAAATACATTTACATCAGTGATAACCACAAGTGCTGAGTTCAAGTGCAGTCAGTGAGCTTGTGCATCTTGCATTCTTGCATTCAGGTAGGACAAAGAGGAAAGTCCTTCATACATACTGGAAAGTTGATGACTGGCGTTTTGTTAATATGAAAGAATGTCTTGTGTTAGAAATAACTTTTAAAAGGCTGAAAATGAACTTGTAGTGGCTAGGAAGCAAACCGTTTGCTAGATGTTTAGATGTGATTAAAAAATGATTTTTCTCTCCAGCTATATTCCTACTGGCAATGACATCTGTCCTCAGAAGAGAGGGATGGAGAGAAGTTGTTTATTGTTTCTGGAATTAAGTGTTTCTGGTCCCCAGTAGAGAAGAAAACTCAAGGTATAATTGAACTGGTATTTCTGAGTCCTAATCTTTTCCATACTGAAAGAGAAAATAAAGAAGAGATAGCTAATGCCTGCTATATGTCTGAAGAAGAAACACAGAGCTCTGCAGGTAGCTGCAGAACTGTGATGTTCAACCTCTGTTGCAGTTTTTAAAGAAACAAACTGAAACAGAACTAAAAGAGAAAATAATGATCTTTCCTTAGTATAGGTCTCCAGATATAGCTGAACTTTTTTTTTTTCCCCAGTAGAGAAGGGGTTTAATTGCTTATAACCTGAGTGACTGTTCTGACCTGTAGGATGTGTCTCACATCTGGAATGAATAGGTATGCTTTGATATCTTGTTCTAATAGTGATTTTGTGTATCCTGATATCCCTTAAATGAGCAAAAAGATTAGCTGTTCTGCCCTGCCAAGACCTAAGATGCTTCTGCACAAGCACAGCAGCAGATGCTTATTTGGTAGGGAAACTTAGCTACTAAAACCAGGCCCAAAGGCTTCAGGTCCATCTCGGACTATGCAGTAGTTGCAAAATCCTGCAAGTATTTAAATCTGGAATTAAGTATGGAATTGGGACTGCAACTCAGTTCTAGGGGCACTTAAGCTATGCAGGAGCTTTATATGTAGAGTTTGCTTTTGTAAATTAATTACACTTGTGTTCCCCTGAGTGAGGGAATAGATCAAGTTTTTCTTTGGATATGAGTTAGTCAAGTAACTTTCCGGGGGAAAAAAAAGCATAAAAAAAGAGTATACCTTTATGCCATCCCCATTAAAGCAAGGACATTGCTCCAGTGACATCAGTTCACTCATTTTACAGTTCTATATTCAGATGCTACTGACCATTGCCTTTTTCCCCTTGTATGTCTTCACAAATGGACTTAGGGATTTTTATTGTTACTTGTTATTGAAGACTAAGCAGCAGGTGCCACTTACCTGTACCTGGAGCAGTCATGGATGTAATATGTGTCCTACCATCAGTACTTCCCTCTGTTAACTTAAAGGTAGCAGCAAACAGCTGTTTAAGAACTACTGCAGTTGAACAGGTAACTGCTAAAGATGACGTGAAACCTCAGACATGCATGAGATCACAGATTTTTTACTGTGGGTATTCCATTTAAAAAGATGCAAGTTTTTTTAAAACTAAAATCTCTATATTAGTGTTTTTTTTAACGAAGATATGAGCATTTAAGAAGGTTTTTTGCTTTTAAACAATGTGAAGTATTTCATATTAAACAGCTGATATGCAGCACTCTAGGGCAAATCTAACATCCCTGCAGCTGACAATCAGTGCAGATTTTCTCAGCTGATTGTAGCAACACACCATTAATGCTTAAATATGCTGATGAGTACTTGTCTTCCCTTTGCAAGGCAACTTCACAAACAAGCCCTCATGTTTGAGGATTTAGTACAGACTGCAAGAAAGAAAGGAAAAACACTCAAAAACTGAAGAATGACCTTCTCCATGGCAACTAAAGCACTTAGCATGCTTATGCCTAACATAGGATGGCATGATGTTTACAAATGAAGTTAGTATAATCAGAGTGAAAGTGAGGCCCTGTTACTAATTTTTATTGCAATGATACTCTGCTATGAAATTTCAATCTTTTTGTCACTATGTTTAAGTATTACTAGATCATTCATAGTGTGTTTTGTGTGTTAAAACAAAGAGGGAATTTTCTTCTTGGTACTACACAAAGAGGTAGAGTTGTTTTGCTGTAGTGCAGGCTTTGATCAGTTTAAGAAAGTTGAATTTAATGTCTTCTAGAGATATCTGGAGCTTTGCCATAGCTACACAGAAGATGTAGTCCTTCCTGTGAAGGCAGGCCAACAGCAGAAACTAATCCAGTTACCCTAGTTAAGAAGCAAATACGATCTCTACAATAATAAAACTATCTTACGAAAAAGCAACAGGGCTTCTTCTAACACTAAATCAGCATAAAATTGTGGATGTCTCTTAATGCATAAGCTTTTACAACCATTTAAACACATCTTAAGAGCTGATGGATTACTTTATGAGTATCTTCTCAGATATCCGTGAAGCAACTTTGAATTAAATAGTTTATTTAATTAAAAAAGCATAAATTGTACATACATAGAGTAATTGCATATTTCTTGGAATCAGTACCTACTTTGAAGAACATTGTGTGCACAGACAAGACAGTCATGCTTAGGCTTCCTCCTGGTATTTTGTTGCTTTACTATTTATTCCCACCTTCCCATAGAAACAGTGAGGGAATATAGATACACTGAAGTGTATGAGGATAATTTGACAGTGTCACATATGTCCACAGGGGATCTGCCTAATATTTAAAGGGCAAAGACTGGACTAGTCAAGAGTCATACAGCAAGTAGGCAACAAGCCTAGTTGTTGTTTCATTCAAAATTAGAACTTGTCACAAATGAGAACTTCATCACATAATCTGAGAAGTCATTGATGAGGTGTATATACATACACATGAAAAAATATATGTATGTTTTTTAAATAAGGCAGTTATTTCTTTCAGGCTCTTAGTTATTTTTAGCCTATTTTCTTGTATTAATACAACATATGTTGCCATTTTATTGCTAAAAGAAAGCATACCGTCATTACAAGCAGAACAGTATCAGCACTAGTTTTTAGTTAGCAGTCCCATTGAGTTAATAAGCTTTAGGACATTAGTTATTGTTACAGGAAAAAAAAAAACAAATGGATTTCTATTTAAATCACACCAAATCGTTATGTTGACATAACCATCATCAGTAGTTAACAGTATACACTAAAGAGCAGAACCAGCACTATTTTGGAACAACAGAAAGGTAACTAAAATATTATCTTTTACTAAGTGGTTATACTAAAAAAAAAAAAATCATACACAAGACAGCGATGAGAACATAGCAGACTTATCTGCTGCTCTAAAGATGTTTTTTTTTCCTGTGTGAAATGACTTCTCACATCACCCAACTGCAAACCCTGATACAGATGCATATGCATGCCATTATCTTTGTGTAGCTATTAAGAGTTACTCGTTGGTTGGACTTACAAGGTGCACTCCCGCAGTTTTTTGTCAGCCTGCTTCAAGGAGATCCATGTATTTAACATGCTTGATCGCAGTTTGGCCCACACCAAGTGGTTGTTTAACCCAAATATCTGGGCAGCAAACTGAGCAGCTCCTTCAGGTGACAGAGTAGTAGGACAGCCAAGACCTGCCAAGAAAGCAGAATGCCACTTCAAAAAACATGTTTTATAAGCACAGGTAAAACATTACCGCTAAATAACAGTTTAAGACAATGCTTGTTTCAGCCCTCAAGAGCCACATGATTTAGTTTTAAAGCTCCTGAAGCATCAAATCTCCTAATTACTTCTCTCTTCATGGCATTTGAAACCCAAAGCCAGCATAGCAACAACTTTGAGAGGTAACAGCCTTCTGGCCTGTGAGTTACCTAATAGCTGTTCTAGTCATTAACAGATTAGAATTCATACAGGTAAGCAATACACAGCTGTAGAAGAGTCAAGCCAACTGCAGAGAAAGATGTTAGTTGGTCTTTTATCACAGTAAGTTTACCAAAGAGAAATGGAGTTCTATAAGCAGAAACAACAGCTTCCCATTATTACTAACTCCTGTTCTAAACTCAGATATTTAGCAAGGATAAGCAAATGATCATATCTTTCTAAAGAGTATTTGTACATAATCTCTTCAACTTCTCAGCTGCAAAAAGCCCAAAGACTGCATGCAGTACTGTTCAGTACTGATCAAGCTACTGCTCCAAGCAGTGCATGTACATGTTTACAATAAAATAAGTATCGCTAGGTCTGTGCTGAAGATAATCTTACCACTGGGTAGTCTGAGAGAGGACCACACATCCTGAGCACCCCAGTCAGCTGAGAGGGGAGGACAGTTGACAACAGGGTAAGCAGTGTTACCAGACATTACTGGCCCCAAACCATTGCTCCTGCCAGCTACTGCAACAAACACAGTCGGGATTCCATCTCCTTGCAGGGGAAGAGGGGAGAAAAAAAAGAAAAAAAGTTAAGCAATCCATCTTGTCTGAATATGCAGATCTTCAGTTTGCAGTTAATTCTGTTCATTCTGTTACACAGCACTAAAATTTATGTTGAATTTTCTCCTTTGCAGAAATAACTGAACTTAAGTTCTTTTAAGCCTTAAAACCCAGATACTGTTTACTATAACTGAATAAGTTAGCATGTCTTCTGTCAAGCAGAGGTAGAGTATCAGAGGAATGGGTGCTACTTACCTTTCAGAAAGAGCAACGTTTAAAGATGACAGATTTAAGTCAGCGAAGTTCTGGCTTAAATGTTAAACTTTAGCTCTTTTTTCTAAAGTCTTAATTCATCTCAAAACAACTGAATCTCAGCTGTGATTCCACATTTGTACTTTCAAGTCCGTCTAACTGCTTCTTCTTGGCCTCAGATGCCATTTTTTTGTCCTCTGTATAAGGAATACTCCTACAAGTTAATTCTTTTCTTTTCTCTGCTAGCCTATAAACCCTTTTAAGGAGAAGTTTTTTTGGTAAAAATATGAATTGAAATCAAGTATTTTTCTCATTGCATAAGAGAACGACTCAACATCTTCAACAAATGGGTAGGATGATGGCAGCAACATCTGCACTGTAGGTAACCAAAGCACATTTACAGTCAGCTAGAGAAACTATCACTCTTCCCTGTTTCAGACATACATTTACTGTAGTAACTTGCTACTGATGCAGGTATTAGCATGATCCAGGCTTGGGCAAAGAAGTTCAGGTACTGAGAGAAAAGCAGAGCTCAAGCTTTTGAGTAACGGAAGCTCTGAGACAATACATTACTTCATAATTGCTTAGTGCAGTCTATAATTTATCATTATGTAATTAAGAGTAGAACTGCATTGTAACAGCTTATTGTTATGTTCAACGAGCAAAAAACTCCGGAAAAAAAACCAACCTACAGAACTCCTTAAGTTGACAAATCATTTTTGTACATATATTGCCCATTCTCAATCATTAGTTCTGATATTTACCTTCATATTCTGCTTTGATCCTCAGAGTTTCATCTGGCCCTTTGTGAGCAGAAGTTACTCTTAACTCACAAGGAATTCCAAAGGTTGCACATGCCTTCTTTATTTTCTCACAGTGGCCAAGGTCAGAAGTAGATCCCATCAACACCACAACTCTACCTTGGCTCTTTGTTTTCAGAAGCAACTACAAGGAAGAGTTAAGACAGAAGGAAAACAAAAAAACAGTCAACAGGACTGAAGACACAGTTATCAGAGACTAGATATGCTGTTCATTAGAAGAAAACAAAAGCCAACACAGAATACCTCTACTCTTTCTGCAACCCATTCAAAGTTTCTCTTAACCATCTGCAATGCTTCAGGAGTCACTTCCTTCAGGTCTCGGTATGACTGAAAAGGGAAAAAACCAAACACAAGCAAACATTAAAGCTAATGTTTTGTTTCAGGTGAAAAAAGAATTCATTTTGCTACCATACCTGGTACAAATAGTCCAAGTTAAGTATTTATGCAACTTCTGGAAAGGAAGAGGAGCTGACAGATACAGGAAAAAGCTAAAGTGACTCCTTTTTCTTTACATAGAAAAGGAAATGTAAAAAACAAGGTCTTTAATTCTATGAAAATAAGAAAGTGGATGTGATTTTTTTTTCTTGCATCCAAAAAGAAGTAAACAAGTGTCAAACACTCTCAGTTAAAAATAAACCTATGTTAGAATTCATGGCTATTTGTAACATATGAAAGGCTTTTAGTCACAAGACTGTCAAGGTTTCAACAGCTTCCCAGTGGGTAAGTTTAGGGAAACACAACTAATTTAAAGTTGGAATTTATAGTGCTGTGACTGCCTGCAGCAGCACTGCACTAGTCAACCATGGTTCTGCATGACATTATCGTGTACCTTATTTTAGCTAGATGAACAAAAGTACAGTCAAAGCAGTTCACTTGAGGAGGACACTACGTGATCCATTAAAACAATGAATAAAGCAGTTCTGCTCTCTGATTTAAGTTCGATGATGATCAAGTAATACAGCATTCTGAAAAACAGATGCTTAGCTATAGGAAGAGGGTTACTTTTCTTAACCCTTCTCCTTTCCCACTGACTTTAAATTCAAAGACTAAAGTTACCTGTTTGTCCTTCTGCTGGCTTCTGTCTCCGGATGGCCACAGTCTCCATGAATCATTATCAATAACATCAGCAAGAACAATTTCTTTGGTCAAAATATTAACACCAAATTCAATCTATAAAGGCAACAAGAACCCTCTGTAAGGAACTAGGATCATCAAATCATCAATCAAAACTAGGATCATGGGAAATCAGATTTTCATACCTTCAAGTCCACCAGAGTGCAGTTTTGGGGCTGCCATGATTTTTCCAGAATCTCAAAAATAGCTTGAGTAGAACGAGCCATAATATCCACTTCAGTCTTCCCAATAGTAAGTCCAGCAAAACAGAATTTTGCCTCAACTAGCTGCTCCTCAGACCACTGTGGATCATTATTAGCATCATCCTATTAAGGAAACCAAACAGATAAAGCATGTAAGTTCAGTATGCTAAGAGGAAAAAATAGCCATTAGAAAATAACACTGTTAAAAAAAAGCTGTATTAAATATTCTCTTTACCATTCAACATTTTCAAAAGCTCTTTTTCTGAGTTACCTACTTTATATGCTTTGGGTTGTTATTCTTTGATGGCTTTCTGAGACAGTATTGCATCACATGCACTTCAAACAACTCTTGGATGTGAACACAAGAAAACATCAGGATGACAGAACTGACAGCTCCTTACAAGGAGGTCAGTCACTAGTGCAACTTCTTATTCATTAGCATTTTTAATAAGATACTACAGAGTTCTAGCTTTAAGTATGATTATCGACACAGGGAAAAAAAAACTTACCTTGTAAAACATCTCAATTTTGGGTGGGTAAAACTTATAGCCTTCTTTGACACCAGGGTTTCTTTTCAGGAAGGAGCCAGTAGCAATTCTTCTGCAGACCCACTCAATTGGGATCATTTCACAGTGAGCTGCTATGAAAGCTGTGTCACTCTGTTTCCTGACAAAAGCTGTTTTGATTCCTAAATAGAAGGATGGCAGCTTAGTTCCATTAGTAGGCAAACTCCACAGTTAAGTCACAAGCAACTTAAAGCTTAAGCACAACCAAATCTTGCTCTTTTCCGTACTTGAGGGACGCACTGAATCTCTTTAGGTTATTTTAAGCCTAAGAGAAGGGCTTCATTTTTGCTTTGTAGGTGTGCTTTTATAATAGAACCAATGTCAGCCTTTGAAAAGAAAGGAAAACTTTAACAGAATTTGGTAAATTACCACCTTTGAAGAAGTTAAGGTTAAGAAGAGTTGCAAAAAAGCAAACAAACTTTAACAATAAGGCATTCATGTTATCTGCAATTTATGCCCTCAAATAATCAAGCCAGAGTAAAAAAAACCCTGGAAGTTCTTTTGTTGCTTTAAAATGCAACGCAATTTACTCTGCATAGTTTTCTATAAAGCCTGAAGCCACTTAGAGATCTTCAAGGCACTTCTTAGCATTTAAAATCCATACTATATCCATAGGCTACTGGATATTTAAATTATTAGGTGAATTACTGGCCACATAGACAAGACATCTAATGCATGCATCGACAACAGTCTTCCCAGGGAAGCCAGCAGCTGGAGGTTATACTAAATTATCCAATCACACACTCCTCTTCACCAGCCTGTTTGTATGAGACCTCGATCACCACAAATACTTGAAGAACTACTTGTAAAGAAGTAGATACAATTCTGCAGAGGCCTTCTTCCTCACACATGGAACCATGCTAGCTATGATTCTGCTGATGAACTGAGATCTAGTACTTTTTATAATAGATCATACAGTTTTTAGAGCAACTGGGACTCAGCTGGGACTGACCAGCAGAAGGGAGGAGCAGGGCTACATCCAGACCAGGGGAGAACCTGTAGCTGTGAGACATACAGTCAGATTACATCAGATACTCCAGTGCTCCATATGACTGGGCCAAACTCATCCAACTCTATAGTACCAGAGAGAAAAGGTGAACTGGAAACTAAGGCTGAACAAAACATGTGAGAGCCTTCTGGCAGTGTTGGGTAACAACCTCTGCATCATGCAGGCATTAATTCAACCTGCGCAGTACAAACCTGCTTCCTGCAGCAGCTGGAACACGCAGCTGGTGGTGGTGTTGGAGATGGCAGCCTTTCCCTCCATCCGGTCCTTCCTGGCGGCATTCCCCGCCGTTATTTGGTCCTTGGACTGCATCAGAACGCATCCTGGGATATCCGGCAGCTCGTACACTTCTTTCGTTTTACCCTCATTAACTTTTTTACCAAGTTTCAGTTCTAGAGAGAAAACAAAGCAAAACAAAACAAACAAAAAAAACCAATTCCGTGAGCTTTAGATGTGAAGAGTTTTTGGTCAGCGCGCGTCAGGGGCTGCGGGCGCCGCCTGGAGGGCTCAGTACAGCGGGAGCCCTTCTCATCCCCGCTCGCGGAGCGAGGGAAAGAGAAGCGGGTAGAAGGCGGCCCCGCAAAAGCAAACTTTCCTGCAGACGGCCCAGAGCGGCTCTCCTCCCCGCGACCGCCACCCCCTCAGCACCCAACGGTCGCGGAGCGCTCGTTACCTGAGGCAGCAGGGGCCATGGCGGCGGCGGCGGTGGCAACAGGCACCTAGGGCACAGGAGAAAGGCTGAGCGCACGCGGCCCGCCGCGGGGTAAGAAGGGCCCGACGGAAGGGGCGGGCGGGCAGGGCGGTGGGGCTTGCTCGCCAATCGCCGCCCTGCACGACGGGGCCGACCCGCGCCCCTCCATCCCCACCCCCCGAACAGACGCGGCCCCGTCCCGCGCGTCGGCCAATGCCGGCTCTTCGCGGCCCCGGCGGGGGGTGGAGAGGGGCCGGGCGGGGAGAGGGGATGGAGCGCCCCCGTATGTAAATGAGGAGGCCGCCCGGCTGGGTACCGGCGGCCCCGCGCGGCGCGGCGCTGTTGGCTGCGCGCGGCGCCCGCAGGAACGCGCGGGAGGGATCCACCGGAGCGGGCCGGGCCGGGCCCCGCCGCCACGTGCCGCCATGGAGCTGGAGGAACTGGGCATCCGCGAGGAATGCGGCGTGTTCGGCTGCATCGCCTCCGGCGTGTGGCCCACCGAGCTGGACGTGCCCCATGTGATCACGCTGGGGCTGGTCGGGCTGCAGCACAGGTAAGGGGGACGCGGCCGTACGGACGGCACTGAGAGGGGGAAGGAAGTTAACGCGGGGCCGGGGACGTCCTGCCGACGGCGGAGGGGAGAGCGGTGCGGCCGGGGGCCTGCCCTGCCCGTGTCAGCCGAGCAGCCTCCCTGGGCCCGCGGGAGCGGTTCCCGAACACGCTTCACACTGAGCCCGCAGCGGGCGAAGCGGCGTCGCCCCGGCCCGGCCGTGCGTTCCTCCCGACCTCGGTGCGCGCGGGAAAGCGGCGGCGATGCGCCCCGGCCCGGCAACATCGCGACCTGCTGCCCTCCCCATCCCTGCCGTGCCATGCCCAGCGTTGTGCTAGATGCTCGTGTCTAAATGCAGTCCCACCTCCTTGAATCTACAGAAACAGAATGGTTCTCGAGGAGTTTTAGCAGTTCGGATACGTCGCAGTAATAAAACAAAACTCGCCGTCTACCTGAGATACATATGGTTGTGTAAAGCAAACTGCATTCGCTGTCATTCATTGTGGAAAGTGTGATCTCGTGGCAGCGCCTGCACATGCTGGCCTACAAACACCTGCATAATGTTGCTTAACTTCCTCTTGGTGAATAGTAGGCAACATTCACATGCATGGCAACTCGGGGAGGTGTGCTGCTTCTAAGTACACATGCACAGATTTGCTCTCTATAGTTTTGAGGTCACGAACATGTAAGGGTTGCTCCGAATTTGTTTTGGACCAACAGTAGAAAATAGATTCAGTTTTTCTGTTAGAGCTGAGTCTCATATTCTTTTACAGGTAGAGTGCTGCACCCCTACATCACACATCCTAACAGTTTTCTTTGGGTTGCAGGTGTATCATTCATGAACTATACGTATTTGCCAGTGTCCACCAAAATCATTTTTATTGGGAATAATAAAGCTACAGAATGCAAGGAATGAAGCCGTGTGATGAGTGGCCTCATTTTTGGTTGGGCCATTTTTCTGTAAAGAGCCTGGGAAAATGTCTTAGTTCACTTATGCTTACAGTCAACACTGCTGGGCTTGGATGAAGTTTCTTAGTTGGAAATAAAATGATTGTTGTATTTTCATCACTTTGCAACTTACTCCCTCAGTTTTTACTGCAGACTTGTTTCGTGACTTTCAATACATAGTTTTTTTTCCTCTCTTTTTCTAATGGAACTTGACAGGTCTATTTGGTTTCCATGAGCTCTTTAATATCAAATATCTCCTGGTGCACTTTATATGATAGTAATACTAACCTTGTGGCTGAAACTGTAAGCAATTTGCAAGTTAGAACTACAGAATAAGCACCTAGAGGTGTACCAACCCTACCTCTGATTCTGATCTCTTAAATCAATAAATGTCAACATTTTTAAAGGATGATTTTTTGGAAAAAAGCTTTAATGTGTATGTAAAATGAAAGTTGTTTACTTTCACTGTAAAGTGAAAGTTCATTCAACTTGATACACATTTGCAAGCAGTCAATAGAAGTCTGTTATATAGCTGAGATGTTAAGGTTCCCATTTCCTCCTTTAACATTTCTCTCCAGCCTCTCTATTTTTCCTTAGCGTCCTACTGTGAGAAGTAGTGAAAGGTGATATCCCTTTCTGTAGGTAACAGGGTACCGTATTTGTTCTTATTTCTTTTTAGAACATCTCTTAAAAAGCAAGAATAAGATATATGGCGTTAACTGCATTGGTAAATTTTGTTAATTCTCTTCTTTTAAACTGAAAAGCTAAGAAGTGTCTTTTAGCCCTATCCCTTTAGAGGGGATTAAATATGAAAGGGAGGTGTGGTAAGTATTAATCCCAACCATGCCCTGAGCAACTAGAAGAGGTTTCATTGTCCATTGGAAACTATAGTCCTTAGGCCTCACACTGAAATTAATAGGGATGTTTAGGTAATGACTACTGGCCTGAGATTCTTTTACATTGCTAATTACTCCCGTGATATACATGTCTGAAATTGTACTTTAATTCATCTTAGATTTTAAAAATTAGGATATTCAAGCATTCCTGAGATGATCCACAAAAAAAAGAGAAAGCTATTGGGAAGTTGTTATAATTTCTGGTCTTTGAAATCATTTCCATATGCATAAAATTGAGTGTTTGTTACGTGACACGAAAACACATGGCATGAATTCCTTGTGCTTTATGTCCTGGTACAGTTGTTTTCAGCAACATGAAGGGCTTTGCTTATTGTGCTTAGTGGCCTAAATTGGGGTGAAATTTTTACAGTGTTAGAAAAATTGTCAGACACTGGAGAGATTTACTTCAGTGAGGATATTTGCAGCTCAAAACTTGAAACTCAGTACACTGGATTGCTCCAGCAAAATATTCCAGCATGTGTTCAAATGCACATATTTGAATGGTGCTCTTTTGCCACTGAAACTCTTCTGCATGAAGTCAGGTGTATGTGTTAGCTGGGTTCTGAAGTGGGCCCACAAGCAGTTAAACTATGAAAGACAGATGGGATCTGACTGTACTGATATGAGCAACAACTTCTATGTTTTTTCTTCCTCTGATCAAAAAAAAAGAAAAAAAAAGCTGCCTGAATTTTGAGGCTTAAATTTGCACTCATTTGTAGCAGAAGGCAGAGTATGGCTGGTTGTGTACTGTGAATTGAAATGAAAACTAAGTGTATTCCTACTTACACTCTAACTAAGGCTTTCACTGCACTAAGAACACAGTACTAATTTAACTTAAGACCATTTTTCAGTGATTTTCATCTGGTTTTGGTGCATTTTACAGCTGTGCTAGCAGTGAGTATGAAACTTTAAAGCTGTAGAAGTTAAAACTGTTAATCTAAGTTTAACATTAAGAAAACTTAAAAATGGGTATTCTAAGTCATCTTTACGAAAAGTAAACTACAGAACAAAGTCACTGTAAAATTCACCGGTAGCATGCCGAAGTCAAGTTAAAGGACATTGGTAAGGACAGGATTTTCTTGGGGCCAGTGAGAAAGGGAGGAGGAGCAGTTTGAGTTACAAATCTATTAAACGTCATTGAAGTCCTTGACCAGGACAAATTTGCAATGTTAAACTTGGAACAAATGTAATTTCTGTTAACTTTTTGCAAAATTCTCTGGAAAATATTTTTGGCAGTAATGCTGCGTACTGAAACTCATTTTTTTTAACAAGGTCTTTGAAAGTCCTCTTCTGTGCAGGTGGAAGCCTGGTTAAGTCAAGGAGTACTGCTTGTCCCACTCAGCTGGGTCTGTGTGTGGGATTTGTTAGGAGAATGAAAGTAAATGGAGAAGAAAGATACATTTTTCCAGTACCTTCCCTCTTACTGTCCACTATTTAAACTCACATAGTGATGCCTAAATTATCACCAATATAAGTTTAAAATTTTTACTTCATTTTCTGTCTAGTGGAATTACTTGTTGCTTCCAATTAGCCACTCTTTCTAATATCCATACTCAAATATCATTATTTACCTTTGCTATGCATCCTGTTCACTGCAAGATATGTTTCGAAAGGCTTTTTAGCAAGCTGTTGGTATCCTGTCTTACACTCTGAGTTTCACTGGAGCAAATTGGACACAGCAGTATTTGGATGGGAGTTTTCTGAGGAGCATGGATGTATTACAGGTAGTGATCCTTGCAGTTTGCTGTGTAGTATACTTAAGTTTCATTTAATCTCAAAAACCCGGTATGGGTTTAGCAGATCCTCCATCCTCAGAGACAAGAGTAGTATTGTTAATGTTTTAATTGTATAAATGCTGGTTTTTTGTTTTTTTTTTTTTAATTAATCATATTCCTATATACATTACCTGTGGAATATACTGGGAAAGATGTTTACCTAACAATTATTTGAGCCTGTATGACATTTTACCAGCACATTTATGCTGCATGTGATGATAAAACATTCCTGTGTACTTTCAGAGCTTATTGCATGTAGATGTACTAACACTTTATCTTCAGTTGAGATTGGTGTAAGTTTGTAGGCCACTCAGTGCTGCTAGGTGTGGACAGCCCCGTTCCGCTATATGCCCCAACCCTCACCACTGCAGGTAGAGGTGGATGGGAACCATTTGGTGTGGAGAGCTGTTGCATCTGCTCTGCTTTTATGTAACTTCCTGCATGGTAATTTTCAGAAAGTGAAGGCAGATTTACACTGAAATGTTTATTAAAGGAAGATCTTGCAGAACACCCATTATGTTTATTGTGACCAATGGACTTTAATTCCATCACATTTACCTAGCCACAGAGTGAAACTGTTAATTTTTCTTCTCATTTATTTCAGTTAAGTCATGCATATAGGTGTGATACACCTCTCCTGTTCATTTCACAGGGCTTTTTAAGCAATGGTGGTGATTGTGGTTCCTTCAAGAATGCAAGTACTTCAAGAATGCAAATGCTCAGTGAATCCCATTCTCCATGTATTTGGCCAAATATAGTCCGGCCTACCAGGAAATCTAAATGGGGCATTTAGAGGACCTTGTGGAGTAAAACCCCTATCAAAGGCGCATAAAGTGAGCCATTCCTATCAATGAATAAGTGTGTTTCAGAGGTGAATTGAATGTTTAGTATAGATCAGAGTGGTGATTGTGCCGTTTATTTGCTATACCTCAAAAGTTCAGTATCCTTGTTTGCAAAGTGGGGAAGAAACAAGATTTGTCCTTATGCTAGTCTGAGTGGTCCTCTGGCAATAGCGCAGATATTTGAGGAGGGAGAAGGATAAAGAGCTTTGTTTTTTATAGGATTACTGCTGCTCCTGTCATTCCTTCATGTTGGTTTTGATTTTTCAGCTGGATCAGGTCCATGATGTAATTTATATTAGAGTATCAGGAGCAGTTATATGTGAACAATTTGGTCTGGCCATACTGCTTAACAGGAACCATACTGTGATTCCTAAGTACGTGCTCCTAAGAAGCTGTACTTCCCATGCCCTTTCAGTTTTTCTGCAGAGCTCTCACACCTAACATTTAGCATGTGTCTGTACCCAGGTTCCATTCAACTTGCTCGTAAGTGTGCCTAGACTATGTATTGTTTGACTATTACAAGTTTAAAGCAGAGCAGATCCACAGCACAAGCTCAAATGGATGTAAAAATAATCTCGAAGGATGAGACTGTTGGCTTGAGTAATTGTTATTTTCAAGGGAATTTTCTGAGAATTCCTTCATTTTATTGATACTGCATTTAACCCATTGTTGCTATCCTGGGCAATACTGTCTGAAGGAGATAGACCATAGCTCTAGGCAGATGGAATTCTAAATGCAATGTTCATGTTATTTTGTCTCTAACATGCCATTTGGATTTGTCTGTCTAACCTTCCTGTATATTCAAGTCAGTTAACTGTTATGAATAAGTGGGAGTAGCAAGTAGATATTAGATGATGCCAAATGCCCCTACACGTTTGATCTCTTACCGCTACTGTCTGAAAATAAATGTGAGTGGCAAAAAAGAATGATAAAGAATGTTAAAACGATTGTAAAAAAAACAAGCTGTGGTTTGTAGTCACGAAGTAAAATACACAAAAGCAGATCCACCTTCTTTGCACATTTGCTTGTTAGGTAAATCCTACTCTCTGGTATGTGCAGGCATGTTTTCTGAGAGGAAAAAAAACCAACACATTTTCCTTAGAAAGCCATGTGCTCTTTTTTTACTTCTCCTGCCAGTTCTTGCTTTGCTCTGGTGTTGAGTTGAACAGTTTCCATACATAGATTTCAAATACATTCTGCAATTACCTGCTGTGAGCTACTAAGAATTTGGTCAGTCACTTGCCTCCATGCTTTCGTGCAGTTGTCATCTGAACAATACCATTTAGATGTGTGTTTCTTGAAAGATCTGCTTATTTTAATGAATAAAATAAGTGTTGTTTTTTTTTTTTTATCTCCTGAGAGAGGAGAAAGGATCTGGGGGTGTACATGGGGTTGTAGTGAATGACAGCAAAGCTTTGGAAAGACTGCAGTCCTCAGAGTGTGTTACTCAGAATTTTAAGTGAAGTTTGTCTTCTTCGTCAAAGTTCCTTCCCAAAGTTACCCTTCCTTCTGTGAGGGCAGATACAGTACAACCAATCTAACATTTGAGCTGCTCCAGGTGAGGGCTAGCACAGCTAAGAACCTGCAGGGCTGCTTCTGTTCACTTCCTACACAGAATATAGTTTGCTTTTTCTTTTTTTCCTTTTTTTTCGGCTAGGCTAGTTCTCATATGATATTAGCAAACTGAACTGATTTATCAGGATCCAGTAAGAATAAAGAGGGGATCTTGTTGCAATGAGTTATCAAATCAGCTTCAATTTGTTTATGCAGTGTTAGCCTTGCACCCGTGGAATGGTATAGTTACGTAAACATTTCTAACTTGCTATGATGGTCATGTTTGATGGGTTGAAATGTTAAGTGTAGATGCTTTATTTAATCAGGGTAGTATTTGCTTTCAATTAAGCCTGTTATTTGTGTCATGTAGGTGAGCCAAGGCATACAGGGAGAAGTTATATTTTTTTATTAGGCTGATGCCACTCCTAAAATCGTTAAGGATTGTTATAGAAACTCATACCTTTTTCTGTTTAAATAACTGAAGGTGAATAAATCAAAAAGGAGCAACCATTTTGATGGCTGATGCCACTCCTAAAACGTTAAGGATTGTGATAGAAACTATACCTTTTTCTGTTTAAATAACTGAAGGTGAATAAATCAAAAAGGAGCAACCATGTACTCATGTAAGTGACCTTCCCTCACAAATAAGTCTGTTTAATTTCTTACCATCTGAGAGAATCTTTTTGCATGCTAATTTGGTAGAAAGTTCATTAAACCAACCTGTTGCGTGGCTGATGGATGAGCATACAGCTGTGTTCTGTTGAGGTCTTGCACTTCTTCTTGCTTACAAAGCCTTTCTAACAGTAACTTTTTGCCTTCTGTTACTGTGTTCACTCTCTCTGTTAGTAGTTTTTGAAACTGGAATATGGTGTTTTCAGAAGCACTTTTCTTAAGTGGAATGGGTGCCATCTCTGTGGATAAAAGCAAAGTATTTAGTTAGAGTGCACAAGTCAATTAACTGCTGAGTCTGAAGTTTAGTACATGCTAGTTTTTCCTAATGCTGGCCTTGTAGTACTCTCTTTTGGCAGGCATTATCCAGTGTTGCATATGGGGACTGTGTCATGACTAGTAGGAGAGAAGTAGACCTTGCAAAAATCCTCATGGTGCTCACCTGTATTTGAAAATTTTAGCTTTGCCTAACTATTACCTTCTGCAAGACATAGTTATCTAGGTGACAGTAAATCCAAGTGTATTTAATCACATAAAATTAGTCCTTTTAGGGTAGTTTGTAACAGTGCACCGAGCAGCTTAAATTAAAAAATTTTATAGTGTTTGGATCTGTTTGTGTTTGTTTCTCCACAGATAGACAATGGGGGGGAACCTCCTAAAAACTAGCTTTCTTATTCCTCATTGTGGAAGTTTTTGATCATTTAGGTCTTACCAGTGTTGGCAGATATGAAAATAGCTCCTGTCCTTTCCTATATCAGATTGCATATTGTATATTTTTGTCCATCCCTTCATTTTTCTCTCACAGTTGATTATCTAGCATATTTCTTTGAGAATAGCTGTCTTAATCTGCTTTTCTTTTGTGCAGTTTTAAGCAAAAAATGGTGACTACATAGTATAATATGAAGAAACCACAACCATGACTGTGATATTGTCATTATTTTCTTCTGAGCAGCACAGGTTATTCAAACAGCTTCCTCTTTTTAATTTATCTTCTTTTTTTTTCCTTACATTTGATTATTTTAAATCAGAAAATTACTTCCTGATGTTTTCCTCATTTTTATCATGGATGAGGACTCAAAGGAATTGCACTCTTTCCTTCTGGCTCACATTTTAATATGGAGTTTTCTTTTACAGATTGTTGATGGTACAAAAAGAATGTTTGGGGGATGGTGTTAAGTTCTAGCATTGCTTTTTTTTGTTGTTTGTTTGTTTGTTTTTTAAGTGTAAACTGGTATATGGCATTCAATTCAACAGTAATGCATAGGTGCTTTAAAAAGTCAGGCTCTTACCATCAGTCCATGCTTTTCTCTTGATACCCAAGGATCCTGTGTTTGTTGTAACATCTCCCACTGAAACTTAAGAGAGAAGCAAGTAGACTTAAGTATTTTGCAGAGATGCTAAAAATCTAGTCAGAAACCAAAATACCTGAATACCATAAAAGCAAATGCACTGGGACAAGTGACTTGGAGCAATAGGAGTCTCCTAGAAAAGTTAGGTACTGGACTGGCACACGAGATCAGGGTGAAGACACGTGTTTGCTTGACAGATGCCTCAGCAAAGCTAATAATTAAAGCAACTTTTATAAATAGTTATTATTTTCCTGTGTTCTGCAGCAGCATTCACAGCACAGGTTACACAGTCCTTTTCTAGCATAGTAAAATATAAAGCAATCAGTTTGGCTCAAATATTCTTGGTGCTGAAAAAATACATTTAAAAAGAGTAGAAATGAGTGGTAGTGTCTGCAGTTCCTAGATTTGGAAGAAAGTGGAAGTTTTAAGAATATCATTTAAGAGTATGAACAAGGGAGGTGGGAAACAGTGTTATCTCGTGTCCCTGTGGACTTAATTCCAGCTGCAATTGATGGCACTGCAAGATGGTGCCACTGGACACCTCAGTAGGGCTCGGATTCATGAGTGAGGACAGCTGCCTTAAGGATGGTTTCAGCCATTTCTACTCAAGCTGCCCATCTGTCCTCTGCTACCAAACTGGTTCAAATCTTCAACTAATATTTGTAACGTTGCAAATTATCTAATATATTGACAGAAATCATAGTTATGGTTTACCATAATTTGCTGAGCTCTAAGATGCTTTGGCAAACTTGCTGTATGTGTGCATCTGATCTACCTGACTGCTTTCACTCTCAGGGGCACCTGCCCCTGCTCCATTCAGGTAATAATTACAAGAGCTCAAATATACATCACAACCCTGGATTTTTTTTTCTCTCCTGGCTGGTGTGAATTGAATTAATGAAGTTTGCTTGTTTGGAGCCCTTGTACTTGGTATTGGTTTGCAGCTCTCTATNTCTCTCCTGGCTGGTGTGAATTGAATTAATGAAGTTTGCTTGTTTGGAGCCCTTGTACTTGGTATTGGTTTGCAGCTCTCTATCCATAAATGCTTTACATGCATGTTGGATCACCTCTAAAACCTGTCATGAAGACTCTCCAATAACACTGAGCACTTCATGTGTTCGTACTTTTTGGTAATTTTCTTACTTCTGAACTCCTCCAAAGACCACAGCTATTCTTTGAGTATTTTCTATTTGACCATACATAGAATCAAATAATCATAGGACCATAGAATATCCTGAGCTGGAAGAGATCCACAAAGATCATCAAGTCCAGATACACGTTCTGTAGTTATTTTCCTTCCTCATTATGACCATGTGTTTCACCCCTAGAACATGGGTCAACAGGCAACTTTAGCGTTCTGTTTAAGTACTTTATCTCATTGTTGAAGTTTTCAGTACCTGATAGGAGGCTTGAACTTTCACATTCCCAGCTCGATGGACCTAGCGGCTGTCTTCTTAAGATGCAGTCAACTTCATCGTAAAATCTCATTTTTCTCCTGGGATTACCAAGATGTTCATTTTCTTTCTGCAGTGCACGATATTCATATTTTAGGTTCTTGTACTTCGTGCGACATTGTTTCCAGTCTCTGTCTATTCCACGTTTCATTAACCTTCTGGCAATTTCCTCAAATATTTCTTTATTTCTTGTTGCCCCTTCAAGCATTTGCTGTATCTTTTCATCTGACCATATATTTATCAGAGCTCTGACTTCATTGTCACTCCAGTGCTTTCCTGCTCCAGTATCATTAACTGTAATAACTTTAAAGTGATTTTGTGCTTCTTCCAAGGGGATATGATTATCTGAAAATATAATGAAGCAACCAAATACTGCTGAGTTATACATACATTAAAATGTTAATGATTAAGTAACAAGCTGAAGGATTAATTAACATTTATAATAATTCTCTGAATTAATAGAACAGAGATAATAGGGAATAGAGATAAGAAACTAAACTGTATATGTAGTGCTAAGACTAGACTGGAGACAAAAGCAAATAAAGTGATGTAGTGTTTGTGGTAGTGATTTGATTGATTCAACTTTAATACTGAAATTTCGATGGAATTTTGTTTCAGAGTAAATGCATGGAAATTAATACTTACCTGTGTCGACTATCTGCTTTGCTACTGGCGTACATGATCTGTCTTCTGAGGCAGAGCTTATAGAATCATCATCTATAGAAACACACGGGTTTAAAGAAAGTGGACATAGGCAAATTAATCACTGAGACTACTCCCATTTTCTATAGGTAACACCTGTCTTAATTAGAAGTGTCACAACCCATTAAAGAGTTATAACAACTCTTCTGCTACACACCTTCCTAAATCAAATAATCTATTAGCATATCTCATAAGCCTTATCTTTCTTTCTGCTACTGTGTTCCCCAGAAGGTAGCTGTAGATTCTGCACACAGTTTTAAATACCTTAATTAAACATCTAGGTGTACATCAGTGGTTTATATTTCTCATATGGGTCAATTTGTATACCATGTTTGTGTACACTGACTGGCACAGTTGTGCTATCCATTTTTGGATGCCATCTGTGTAGGCGTGCTCCTGCAGATTAACTCACACCTGGTAGGGCTTGAACTTCTTGAAGGTTAGAATCAGAAATTATATTCTTGAAAAAATGTGTGTGTGGTTAACTTGGAATGCTAGCAAGAAAAAATCTTTCATAAACATCTATTTCATGACTATGTACTCCATAATTCTTCAGAAAATTCTTGCATCTTCAGCTATTGGAAATACTCCCTTGAACGCAAAGGGAGCACTAGCACACCAGGGACGTATCCCTGCCTATAGCAGGGGGTTGGAACTAGGTGATCTTAAAGACCTCGTCCAACCCAAACTGTTCTGTGGTTCTACTCCTGGGCTCTTGAGCAGTTTATTTATTTATTTATTAAACTATGACCCAAGACAGATGGCTTTCCTTTAATCAGATGTTCATGCTCTCAGCCATACACTCTAATCCCATTGTGCTTTTGGCAGTGGTGTTTGTGTATTTCTGTCCTAAGTGAGTGCTGTCTTCAGTGGATATTATGTGACAAGAAAAGGGAATTGGTGTGTCTAAAGCAATCATTTGTATTCTGTCACTGTGTGTGAACTCTCCTCTTTGCATTAGGGTGGCCTTGCTATGCCCCTGAACTTTCAGGGACATGGTCTTACTTTATTCTTAACGTAATCTGTGTTTTCTGTGTCATTGCTGTGATGGCATTGCTCTGGTACTGTCCTCTGTGTCATGCTCCTTACAGTTATGTAAACAGTTGTAAAAGCTGTGCTGGACAGGGGGTCTGAACAACCAAATTCAGATAATGTAATTGCCAAGGACAGCTCCTTGCCTGGATTGCAGAAATACTGATGCATACAGTGGAAATATTCTTATGGTATAAACTTTCACTCTAAGAGGGCAAAGAGTTTTCATTGCAAAATCACAGTAATATATATTTTTTTTATTCTTTCATTTAAATTCTGGATATAAACAGTAATACTGTAAAAGTAGAATTTGATCCAGGATATCAGGACAGTTAGATTTCAATATCATTGTTATTCTTCTCTAATGCCTTTCTTCCATGACCATCCATGGCTTCTGTGTTCAGTTTGTCCAGAAGGTTAATATCCTGCATGTATTTCTAATGGCAATTTTAAGTGATTTTAATAAATTTCCTGAATATTTGTCATTGAATGTACAACTCTCTGATTTCAGTTTTACAGGTAAGATAATGCAGAGTATTTATGCAAACTGTTGGATAGTGAATAGCATGAAATTTAATGGACTGTCATGAAATAGTTTGAAGACAGACAAGGCATAAAATGTTTAGTGTTTGAGACAGCTATGTAGTCTGCCAGATCACCCTCTGGGTATAAAAAAAAAACCCTGTATTTGTGTCACAAACAAACACATGTTTATCACATGTAGCGCATGAAATATGTTGTCAGGTGAAATACAGTCTTTTTATTCATGGGAAGGAGAGGTAACTGTTTATGCATTTTTTTCCCACTATGAAATCAAGCGAAAAACAGGTTTTATCATAACCTAGAAGTAGAATGAGTCTAACATGGGGGAGTAACATATGGATCTCAGGAATCTGCAGTTCCCATTGAAGTAGAATATGCCATTGTAAGTGTCAGAACACAGTCTTCACTTACCTATATCAATCATCTCCTTCTTTATTTGTGTAGCTTCCAGAGCTGCCAGGGTGGAATTGCTGAAGTCCTCCTCATCTTCAAAGGTTTCTGCAACAAAGATTTGGAACTGTTTTTAACTAAACAATCCTTAAGTTATGTCTCTAGGACCACCAACTTGAGAATGTCTGTAATGTTAACTACTGCTAGAGATTGCATCTCTTAATTTAAGACTATCACTTCTTGACAACACTGGGCTTAAAAGCCTAGTGTAAGCTATTATAAAATAAATTAACTTCAGAACATCATGTAACAACTTGTCAGGGTAAGTTTATGGATGAAATGTACTAACTTAAGTTAGTAAAATCTGGATCAGAATTTTTAGAATTGTTCTCTGTTCGTGGTTGTAAATAACAGTAGCTGATAAACCTGTATGCAGCAGAATGGGCAAGATGATGACTTTTGTAAGGGGTGTTTTGATGCACAGTGAAATATTGAAAGACTCCCACGTGGCTGATGCCAAGAGTCACTGAATTAGCTCCAGCTGGAGCAAGAGTTCTTTCACTGACATCAGGGTACTCTGCCTGGATTATTGATCTGCAGGACTGATTGCTTGCTTGATAGAGACAAGTATTACAGTCCTGTCCTCAGAGCATCCCCCCTGATGCAGTTGTGGCAGAGCTTACCTCACTGTTGGGGCCCAAGCTCTGGGCACACTAACAGTGGGTCCATGGGCTCTCCTCCACGGGGAGGAGAGCTCTGCACCTCTGTCATTGGTTCTCCCTTGTTTAATGGGGAACTCCACCCCTGTGCCCTCGGACAAATTGGCAGATGATGCAAGTGGTCTCTCCAATCATCATGTCTAGGTGAGGAAACCGGTATACAGAGATTACATGTTGAAGGCCACCCTGCAGATCAATGACAGCAGCTGCTGACTCCCAGCCTCAATCCATTCAAGAATATTGCCCACAAACATTGAGCAATGACATGCGTTCTATAGCCATTTTATTAAAAATTACCCCCTGAATCAATATGGACTTGTTTGCATCAGACATTCTTTATGATGTGACCAGCATCATGTGCTTTTCTTTCCTTTTTTTTTTTTTTTCTGATGAGCCAAGCATGTGTGCGTAGATAGCCTGGCTTTTTTTCTAAGCCACTTGTTTGAGTTTTTGGGGGAGGGCATGAGGAGAGCACGACTGAGCCAAACAGAACAAACCATAGTCTGTTTCTGCCATGTGTAAAGGATGCTGGCTTCACCCACAATGTTTTGTTAAGCTGTGGATGATTGTCAGCAAATATGCTTAATCTCTACTTTGTATCTGAAGTATTGCTCTCAAAGGCACCTGAAAAATCCTGTAGCAATCTTTCCTTTTACTTCCTCAGACTGATAACAAGCTATGTTCTCTTCCAGTGCCGTGCTCACTATTGCTATTTATCCTGTGTCCTGGCTCATGAGGCAAGATTAGTAAAGTCTCCTAATCCTTACCCTCATCTGTGTTGTGTATAGTATAAAAGTACATCTACTTTATACCAGCCTAAGGCACATGCACTAAAATGTACTCTTTTGACTTTATATCTGTGCATTTAAAAATTCTGTGCACATAAGTCAATATGCAAAAGAACCGAACATGAATGCCTTATGTTCTGACTTAAGACCTTAACTTTAAACAACCATTTCAAAAAGGTGTTTTCTTAATAACATACCTTGGCAGTGTCACAATTTATCACAAATTTGTTCCCTAGAGAGACATACAGTAATGTAAGCAGTACATCAAAGAAAAAAATAATGACAAGAAAAACAAGTTGTTGGAAACAAAACACTCAGAAGTTTTTACATTGGTCTGATGGCATTCCTTGGAGTCTTGTCTTTATTTTCACTGTTGTTTCCCGTGGTACTTCAGATTCAATCAAATAGCTATACACGGTCTGTGTGGTAATGCTGCAAAGTGACACATTTGGAACATGTGCTTATGCATGGAGACTGATTTGGCTCTTCTAAATAGATTTCTGGAAATAGCTGCGCTTAAAAGCAATCTCATGTTTTACAAAACAACAGTAAAAGTGACTAAATATGTTTTTAGTTCCAGATTGACTTAATACGGATAATTGCAATCAGGAAAGGAAAAAATTTGCAGTGACCCCGGGCATTCTTTGGCTGTTTTTTGCCAGGAGAATGATTTTGCGACTGATGCAGGACTCTGGCGCTCTCTGCTGGCCACTCTGTCCGGAGGTCTTCCAGCACAATGCTGTGAGAGAAACTTGAGTTGCAGTCTGTCAGGGAATGTGTAAGGAATTATTTACCTCTGTCTATGGTGGACATTTGATACTCTTTAAGTAGAAAATACATTTGTGCAGAGGTGAAAAAATAATGAAACATAAATAACTGAGCCCTTGCCCCAAACTGGTGGGTTTGTCTTCTGATTGATATCATCTTGATCTTCTTCCTTGCTGGAACGTGGCATACCTGACTGGGCTGTTTATAACAATTGTCAGTGGTGACAGCGTCACAGTGGTTGATAACTCAGAGTGCATATGTAAGATCCTGAGAGGCACATGCAGGAATCTTGTACACCTCTGCATTTTTACACTACTGCAGTTGCCAGAAAGGAGGCGTCTCTAGTTCATACAAACAAACGTGCAGTTAACACTGCCTGCTATCTCCATGTATGAATTAGGAAGATGCCCCAGCATGAAAACCCAGAGCAAGTTAACTGAATTTCTGAATTAATATTTACACTCATTTATTCATTTATTTTACAATTCTTTAAAGAAAAAAAAAAAGTTAAATGAGTATATATAGACTATAATTATATACTTGTTGAGAAATGGTTTTCTGTGAAAGTTCTGCTGAATAGGTAATAGTCCTTAAGATGTCACATCCTAAAAGCTATGGATTGCCAGAACTATGCTGATACCGAAGAATCCCTGTAACATGGTATCCCTGCCTGCTTGCCTTTTTCACTATTTATAATTATATGAATACAAAACTATTTACTCTCTACTTAACAGTTTTTCACTCTAAATTCACTTAACTATCAGAAAAACTAGTACCACAATTAGAGAATAAAGGATGCCCATGATTATGTGATGTAAAAAGTAAACATCTGTTCTGTGCTTTATATGGTACCTAATTATGGTACCATAAATAACATTAAATATGAAGTAGTTTTCACCACCTGTGATAAAATAATTTGATCCTGTATTGTTCATTTGGAAACGGAGAAAAGGATTTTGGAAACTGAAACTGCATCATATCAAGAGTGGGTGCTGGTTTTTGCTTGTTTTCCCCACAGAAGTTGGAACAGTAGTCTTCAGAGTGGATAGACTAAGCTGGAGAAACATACAGTGAAATACTTGCAATTTTATTCGTTGCCTACAAAATGAGATTGCAATTGCAATTACCCAGAAACAAAAAATGCCATTAAAATGCGCATATTTGAAAAGGGAAATGATAACCATGGTAAGCTATAGATGTCTAAGTGCTACACTATCTAAAGGATTGCTACAAATGAGTGCTTAGAATGGTGTCAGGAGTATACAGTTAACATTCTCCTAACTGGTTCAGATTTTTGCTACCCAAGAAGGTTACAATATTACACCACGAGCAGTTTTAAAATAAGCCTTGTGACAGTTTAGTAGCACTGCTGAGTCTATGTATTATTATGATGTAGTACTTCTACCTACTGATGAGGGAAAATGGAATTTGATGCACTTTAAAAATTGTCTTGAGTAGATCTCACTAGATAGTGTTTATGATTTCTTACATATTTTGTCTCTTTCCAGGTGAGGTCCCTTTAGAATATGCACTTTCTGTGACAACCTGTTTTATCCCTAATGTGTGCCTCAGGTGTCCATGGTGATCTTGTAGAAGGCTAGTTGTGTATTTCCTTGTGAGTAAACAATTTAATAAATCTAATTACACTTGAGTGGCAAAGCAAGAATGCTGTTACCCAGAATAGCTCAAATAACCCCTCAAATAACTTCTCATCATCAACTGTTTCTTTACTTACTTGTCATAGCTGTTTCTTTCCTTGTATGAAAAGCTGCCATATTCTCTGGAGAAGTATTTACAGTAACATCATCTGTCAGAAGATTTTTAATTTGACATTAAAACCTTGCACGTTTAGTTTAGACCATTTTAAATTCTGTTACAGTACTCCGTAACGCCTTTTTTATGAGTACATTCTGCCTCATGCTACTGAAGGAAACTTTTAGGTCTTCTCCGTCAAGGAGAGACGCATTTTAGCCTTTCAGACTTTCATGCATGCCCCTAGCTCAGTGCTGAGCTTCCACTTTCCCCAGAAGTTATGCTTTCAGAAGTAAGCTGTAATGTTTCTTTGTTAGGAGCATATAATCTTCGTTTTCAGTGGCCACCATGAGATAAAAGGTGATACTCTGAAATGAAGTTCTGCCCCCTTGCGTGAGTGTTGACAGAATTCTGTTAAATACTGACCAAATCATATCTTGAAAATGAGAATTCTGTATTAGCCTGCACACAGGAGATGAATATGTGCCTTGGAGATGTACTACTTAAGTAAATGCAGTAATAAGTTATGCTTAACTTCCTTGAGCCAATAGCTTCTTCTTTATTTCTTGGGCCCTAACTCTTCAAAAGGATTATTTACTAGACTGTTATTATCAAATCTATTAGAGCACTCTTAATTGTGCATGCATGTGCCTGTAATTATTAGAAGTGTGGTTATCACTGTGGTGTCTTTTGTTTTGAAGACCTCTGCATTTTCTGACTGTTGTTACAATGCATGCTTATGTTAGAAATCCATCTGAGGTTACTAAATTTAGGAATTTGTATAAAATAGAAGATTTTTCAGTTTACCTGAGTCAGAAACTTTCTTTATATCTGCAACCTGTAGGTCTTCAGACAAATTACTAACAGAGTCCTCTTCACCTGTGTCGCCGGGTATTTCTGTGTAAATAATGCTATGTTAATTAGGACACTGTGTTTGTGTTCTACAGAACAGCTGTTCTGTGTCAAATCAAATGAGCCATCCAACCTATGATCTTCTTTATGCCAGCAGTCAGTAGATGCATAAACAAAGAGTTTAGAAGCAGCAACTAAAAAGTGAAACTTCTCTAAAACACTCATAGCTTTTGATCAGACTATCCACTCATCTTTACATTTTTCTTCATTGATTTCTTCCATTAACCTGCTAGGCTTAGATTTCTGGCCATAATCTCATTCACCGTGTAGGATTTTTACTGTGTAATAAATGGTTTTAATTTTAATTTTGTTATTAAACAACATGCCTGTTCCTGCTTGTACATACATACAAAAAAAACCCCAAAACTATTACGCAGTGTATTTTCATCAGTCTTCTCTAATTCTGCATTAGTCCATTCAGGTGAAGTTATCTATCAGTAAGCACACAAAAACAATCAACAGTTCTGCCAGGATTCTTTATGCCAGTCATTCTGCTATTTTTACAACAGTGGTCTCGCTAGTTGGGGAACCTAACTCAAAAGGCCAGTAAAACTGGATTTATTGGACAACATAGGAAAAATAAACATTATTTTTTAGCTATGGCCTTTAACTATAGATGTCTTTTGTTCAATATCTTCATTTGTCCAGTAGCAGTCAGACAATCTCTCTGACTCTCTCTCATCTAAACTCCAACAGTATCAGACTTGATTTTGATTACAGTCGCCTCCCTGTATCTCTTTCTCTTCATTTTGTTCTCCTCCTTTTGTTTCCTAGTTCTAAAAAAACCATGTTTGGAGGCAGTCACTGAACAATATGAAGTGAACTACTGGACAAAACAGTAGATTTCTACTTCGGGTTCCTTCACCACCCCACCCGGCAAATTGGTTCATCTACCTGTTCAGTTTTTGTGATTCTATTTTAAGACTGCTGATGCAAAAAATTTTAAAACTAAAAATTTTAAATGATATGTGGGTAGCTGGAGTACTTACCTGTGGAGTCCTTTCCTGATTTTGCTTCTGTCCATTCTGGAGGCCTTTCACTTTCCTCATTATCTGATTTACTTGCTTGTTCCATGGTACCGTGCCCCAGAATAGCATCCAGTTCATTAAAAAATTTCATGCTTCTACTTGTACTCCCTGAGTCTTGGCCATTTTTTATGCTCTTGTATTCATGTTTCAGGTTTTTATATTTTGTCCTGCACTGCTTCCAGTCCCTGTCAATTCCGAACTTTTGAAGTCTAGCAGCAACCTGTTCAAATATTCTTTTATTTCTCACTGTCCCCTCCAGTTGTTGCTGGATATTTTTGTCTGACCATATGTCTATCAGAGCTCTGACTTCATTAACAGTCCAGTGTTTTCCTCCTTCATTTGCTACTGTTGGAATGAAAGCCGATGTTTTGGAAGCCTCTAGTGCTGGCGGTGGATTACCTGCATCACGTGGGGTACGGGAGAGACACAGACACAGGTTACCTGCATTAGGTAGGTGGGATAGGGAAAGGACAGAGAGAATGAGGATGAAGTGTGCTAGTTCCTAATGACTTATCTAGCATAAAGGCTTAACTTCCTGTGTTTATGTCATGCTTCTCATTTTACATACATGCAGAACTTCAAATTGGGCATGGATCTGGAGAGTCCAATTCTTAATTCCAAGCAAAGCACCCCTTTTGAGGGAAGTGGGTAGATGAAGAAGTTGCCTTGAGTCACACAAGGAAATCGGTGTGATTATGAGCCTGGTTCTTGTGGTACAAAACCGCTCCCTTTCTCAGTACAGGTCAGCGTAAATATCAAGATTTCAATGATTTAAAAATGTATTTATATCTTTTAAATTAAAAATGACAATTTGAGTATCTTATTCTGTAGAACTGATTTTTTTTTTTTACTGTCTCCAGTCTCCAACTTTTTATTTTTTATTTTATTTTTTTAACACTGAAATATGATCTCTTGCATTTAAAAAAAAATCCATGTTTGTAATTATGAATTTATTTAAAGGCTTCATTTTGATTGATTACTGTATTAGTTTGTGAAGTTGTTTCTCATGCATTTTACAAATCTTTTCAAAAAATAACTTAAAAAAAACAAAACCTCCAGCGCTTTATCAAAGAGTGCAAAGCTGAGAGTCCATGGTAACTGATGATTTTTAGCAATCATACTGAAGTCATAAATGCTTTTGCAAGTGTATTATTCTAACAGGGCAAGCCAAACTATGGGGGTTGGGTGCTTTGTCGTCAGTGGGCTTTGTGTGATGGCAAAAACATCTGACCTTTGCTTGCCCATACAGCAGCAGCAGAACATAGTTGAGTATAATAACCTGTCTGGGGACAAACTTGTCCTAGAGACAGGCATTCTTTGCTAGTCTGTGTAATTCGTTCTAGTTGTGAAAAAGCTGTACTAAGAAATACCAATATTTTTCCTGTTAGTCCTGTGATAATAGAAACTCTGCAGCAGCCAACTGACTGACATTTTATTGAGAAGTGTAGTTTTCAGGTGAGATGCCTTCTTCATTTCTTCCTGAGGAAAATGCTAGCTCACATATGAATGCAGCCATAAGAATTGCCATGGTTGTCAACTTTCAGCACCAGATAAGCTTGATGTAGTCTCCATGCTCAGTGTTACTGAAAGTATTTCACCTCTGTTTCCAGAGTAGTTTTCTTCACTATCAGCACTGTGGACACCAGAGGGAAAAGCCCCAAGAGAACGGGGAACTCCCTCTATTAGCTCTGCATTTCTCAGTCATACCTATACAGTATAGGGTAGTTTGGGAGGGAAAAGGTTTCTTTAGGTTCTTGTGTAGTTCACTATTTCTCATGAAGCTCATTTGCCACTGAGCTTACTTTCAGTTGTGAACATTAGTTTGAATGAGTTCTAGTGACTCAGTGGATTGCTCATTCATTCTACTATATGCAGAGCAAGTAGAACAGAATGGAAAATGGTTGCTCATTCCCTTTCAAAAAAATGATGAATCAAAATATTTTACCTTTAAGCAGGGCTTTGAGACAAAGTGGTTATGATCACTGTATTTTTTTTCTTTTATTTCTAAACTGTATTTCAGCTCAGATTTGTTTAAAAATGCATGTAAAATTGTTAAAACATGGTATCTAGATTTTTTTTTAATCAGAAAGGTGTATGTGCCATATTTTATATTTTTCTAAGCTTCTTCAACATGAAAAAATGAACAAGCCAAAATGAAACAAAAATATTAAGCAACATTGTTATGAAGGGCTCAATATTTTTTTTCATCTGTGTCTGAACTAGTGTCTGAAATCTAAAGATTAAGAGAGACAGCGTAAAAGACATTTTAAGTATCAGTACATACCTGAGAGCCTATGCAATTTAAGTTATTACGCTTTATAGAAAGCAGTTTTCTCACAATTAAAGTTATTTAGCAGCCAAACAGATCTGCTTGGCAACATGCTGTAAGAGCACTGATGAATAACACAGACCTATTCCTGTAAACTTTGTTTCAAATATGGCAAGATAAATTTTGGTTATATATATATATGTATACAGTTGCATGCGGTATTCTTGTCTCACCCTTAATTTCTTGTTATGTCAGGCAGAAGGAGTGTAGTGTACCTTTTAAAAGCCACATGTTTAGTTGGGGTTCTATTTTCGTTCAGAATGTTGCACCTTGGAGATTAGGCACTGAAAGTTGACCCTGACCTGGGATGTACATTAGAGCATAAAGGGCATGTTAGAAGTGAGAAGAGCACTTGGGGAAATTTCACAACAGTGCTGCTGTTCATCCAGGCATGGAATGAGCTCACCGGTTCTCTCTGATTCTCCCCAAAATGTGTTCAAGTCTCTTTGTTGTCTTCAGCAGCCCCTTGAAGGGGCTCACATGTAGGATATTCACCTTCCTTATAGCTTGCCAGATTTGTACTTTTGCTCTGTAATGCCTTTCCTTAGCAAAACTCCTGTAGAAGTACTACTGGACAGTTTCAGATTGCGTTGTTGCTTGCTTGGTTGGACTAAAACATTGTTTGCCACCCTTGGCTTGAAGAGAGGACACAGTTGCTGTGAAGACCATTGTGAATCTGGATTACTCAGTAGGAGAGGTCAGACCTCAGCACTGCTCTCCTGGCTCAGGCCACTCACTCATACTACTTCAAGCAGAAGTTACGTGAGTTGGAGAAAATCCACAAGTGGATATGTGAATCACACGCATTTAGCATGCTTTCCACTAGCATTTAACAAAACTAATATGGTTAATATGATTAAGCTATAGCATGGGATGTCTTTTGAGTGAGAGTGATGGTCAAGCAGGAGGCATATCATGTGCAGTGAAGAGTATTTAGTGATGCATGAGACTGCTAAGTACTAAGATTAGGAAGGAGAAGGTGAAGTAGTGTGGTTATTTTAAAGCTTTGTTGATCAGAAATGGAATGATGGCATATTCAAGCTATTGAAAATGCTCTGAAAGCTTGAAAAGCTATATATTTAATTTTGGATCACTGCTCCATCATACTATACCTAGTTGAACTGGTCTGACATGCGACATAAAAAGTAGTGGATCTCCTGGAGCATCCTCACAGTCTTCTAAAGAAACTGATAATTCACCTGGGAAGGAAAGAGTTTTCAGATGAAAAATGGGTATGGACAAAATTATGATATTAGTTTAAGTGAAAATGTCCATACACAATGAAATTAATAACTTTCTAATCTCCACACTTAATTTGTATCTAAATTAAATTTAAACTCATTTGGCCTGTCCCCATAGAAGGACAGGAGTTATAGGAGGTAAATTAGATTACTTTACATCTACATACAAAGCCTGCTAAAAATATATTTTATTCTAAAATTTTTGTAGAAACTGACTTGATTCTAATGACCCATATACTTTTCTGATTGTAGGTATTTGAGGTGGCACATTAAAGCTACAGTTGGGAAGCAGAGAATGTAAAGACGTACAAAGAAGTAGACTTTGCATAAAGATTCAGATAAGCATGTATCCATTTATATAACCAAACAAAAATTTCCAAAAAGAATATCTAGAGAAGAGCAGGAAAAAAATAACAAGGTTCAGCAAAGAGTTCTGGAAATCTAGGGATTAATGGCACCGGGAATGTAGGAAAATACTTCGACTAGAGAACAGGCATACTTGTAGCCAACAGGATTCAATCTAGCTTTTAAAGTATTGCATTCCTACGTTTCTTTAACAAGCAGCATTATAGCAATTGCTGCGTGCTTTTGGAAGGCAGCATATGTAGCTCAAGTTATGAGTCAGCTTAATTTTCACAGAGGACAGACTTTTAAACTGTGCTGTATTCAAACACACTGTTGACAGGAAGTTTGAAATGATGATTTTGAGGTTACGCTGAGTGAGCTGCTGTCATTTCCAACCAGGTAGGTCACATCGATCAAAGCTACTTGCACAGCAGTATTGCAGTAATTTGTAACAGTGAGCAGTGACAAGGCGCAGTCCTGATGGAATGTGGCATCCCTGACATAGGTGAAATTGAAAACTGCATTTAGATTCGTTCCAAAACATTATCCTAAATCCTTCTGATTTTCAACAAGACCCAGAATGACTCGCAGATGTGGTGGCCTGATCTCTAACTGCTGCCAGCTGTTTGCCGTGTTTCTCTGGCAGGAGCTGTAACCCCCTGTGGCTGGCTTGACAGAAAGAGAGGTGCGCTCCTGCCTCCACCCCTAGTGCCAGGCCTTGTGCTTTATCAACCTGAGAGCTGCAAAGCAAACTATCGAGAGGAAAACAAATTCTTTGTTGGAGCCCCACTCAGTGGGCCATGCGTGGCCATTGAGATAAACAAGCTTATTTACATGGTACTCCTTAAAAATAAACTGTTCAATATCGTAAGCAAATAAGAACAGAAAACACAAAATATGTTCTATTTGAAAGAAAGAATATTTGATGTAAAGAAAAGCATTTGATGAGCAAAAAAGTTTACATACATTTATTACCTTCTCTTATTAATAAATCTATCTATTTGGAATATTTGTGAATGGCAAGTTTGGTGTTAAAATTCAGATGTGGAAAACTATGTAGGAGTGGCTTTTTCATGTTGCATTTCTGTAGCATCTTCTTGTATTTGTAGTAGCTGTCCAAGTTGAGTACATGTGATAACTATTTCATTGCTGATGCATTTCTGTTCTGACTGAACAGAAATTAGTTTTTTTTCCTACATTTGTGAAGTGAGGTGCAAAGAGTGTGAGCTTGTCCTCAAATGCCTCTCTCTAAGATTTAATTCTGTTTTTAACTATTAGCTTACCTAAATTACTTTCAAAGACAGAAGAAAAAAAAAAAAACAAAACCTGACTTTATAAAATATGAAGAAAAAACTCTGCAGAAACACCATTCAGTCCCACATAAGTAGACTTTTTTCCCTTTTCCTTTCTTCTCCTCCCCAGCAGTATCTTAGTATTTGAAAGAATCAAATAAAACTTGCTTTGTAGCTTTATATGAAGGATAAATATGAATATTTAGACTGAGGCTAAGCAGAATGGTAAAAAATAATTTGGGGAGCATGTATTGACCATGTCTTCTATTTTAAATAACACATTCCTACAGCTAAGTTCTCAAAATAAGACCTGCATAGTGAGTGTTATTATTTAGTACAGGTTTTAGTTTTCTGATAGCCTTTTGTTGTTGCTGCTCCTTCTATGCAAGGGTTTCTCCAGCTGTTAAAATAAGGCTTCTCAGTCCCTTTTGAATGAGACAGGAGTAGGACTGTACCTGTCTCCTCTCCTGTAACTTTCAGTGGCTAAACAGGATAAATTCTGGAGGACACCTGCAAGGACACAAATGTGCATAGGTCTTAACAGGAGATACTTGCAGGAAACAGTCTCTTTCCTCCTGAATGCAGAGAAGGTACACGGTGGATAGTCACAGCGGGCTGTGCAAAGTCACATTGCCATCTGTGGGAGTGCCACATTGACATTACCTCCATGTGACACTTCTGATGAGCAGCAGCACAGCCAATAATGCCACTTTAGCCTTAGAACTGAATTTGAAAACACTGAGCTTGGCAGCTCATCCTTTCGTAGCCACCGCAACTCTGATGGCAGTGGGAAAAGACTGCCCCTAAAGCAGCATCATTTGCTTGGCTTACATCGTTAAATGAAGAAAGTTGATGCTGTCATGGCTATTCGCTCTGTCCCATGGTGCAAAAGTATGTATGCAGCATAGCTGCAGGATACATTTATTCCTTAGTGTGCTTCCATGCTGGCTGAATTAACAGTTGTGGCAGTTTTTGCATTTAAATTGTTACCGTTTGGGGTACATTATTGCAATTACAATTATTTTTATGGTTTTATAGTTATTATTACAGTTTCATTTACTTTCTATTTATTTTCTATTTTATACAATAGTTAGCTTGCTTGCTTGCTTGCTTGCTTATTTATGTATTTATTTTTGTAAAGGAAGTAATGGAAATGCATGTGCATTTCAGAAGTATGTTTCATTATATCACCTTTAAAACCAGGTTATGCCAGTGCTCCAAAATGAAGCATGCTTCACCTGGAGGACAAAATTTTTTCATTTTTAGTGTTTTTTCCAGTTTGGGATTCACAACTGCAATCAGTCTTTCCTGATTTAAACTTGCTGGAGGTCTAAAGCAGATGAGAATTGGGATTAACAATTGATGCAAACTGCATCAAAACACAGAGGGTAACTTAAGGCCAGACCCTGAGAAGAGGGACCATGGTTTAGCTTTGTGCACTCCTCAGAAGTGTAACAGCTTGTATCAGCCACAGATTTGCCTCTCAGTTCTACATATTTAAAAATAAAAATTGGATTGTAGTAGCAATGCATAGTGCAAGCAACACATGTTAAAATAGTATAAAACTGGCATTTTATTTTTAAATGACTTGTGGCAGATTTGAGGCTTTTTGCTAATGATAACAAATTAAGGTCAAGCTTTTAGTTAAGGTAAACAGTGGCAAGAGAAATGTTAATTCCTTTTTCTCAGACCTGTAAGACTGGGTTGTAGAAGGAGCCTTGGAAGAAGAGTACAAGGGCAAGCTGTATGTTCAATGCCTCCCTGTGCCTTTGGCACCTCCTCTAATACTATTCTGGTTGATTTGTTGTTTGCTTTTCTTCAGAAAGACTCACATTCTTAATTAATGTAAATTGGTATGTGCTAAGGGAAAAAATGTAGCTAATCTTTGAATTTCTTAATCTTTGAATTTCTCTTTGTAGCCATATTATTTTGATACTATTACTGGAGCTTCTGCTTCAGTGACATTCAGAATGTGATGAGGACATTTGAGTGCTGTCATATAGCAGGTTGATCCTAATGAAAAGTTAAGCACAGCTTAAATGCATATGTAAAGAGTGCTGAATCAAACAAGAGATGCAACTAATTTGGTAAAATACCCTTCAGAATAAGAGTAGTTGTATTCACATGTTTTGCCTCAGAATATTCAGACAAACGTGATTTTTACTTTCCTTGACATGTTACAGTTTTTAATGAGAAGTTATTAAACATCCCCGTTTCTCAAAAAAAATGAAATGAATCACTTACAGAATTATTTAATTTAGCTTTAGTCATCATAGCTGAAATGTCAGTTACAGAGAAATAAAACTAAAAATTAGAAATTTCAGCTGTGTCACAAGTAACTGTTTTTGAAATAATCATGACATTTCCACATCTACTTTCAGTTTTCTTTAAGTTTAGAACTGGAGCTCTAATAGTCATGGTTCCGAAGCATTGCAAATGAAATTAAGGGGAAAAAAAACAACGCACACAACCATCTTTCCTTAACCTAACTCCTGAGATCCATGCAGGACCCTTGACACCAGTGAGGTACTTACAGAGGCTTTACTGCAAGCAGTTAGCCTGATTTGATGAGAATTACGCTGTATTTACAGGCTTCAACACTGGTGGGTGCACCGGAGCGCATCCCGTCTGGGGCTGCTCTCACAGCACTGCCGGGCTGGGCAGCCTCTGCGGAGGGCCGGCAAACTTGGGCTGTGGGCTTGTTAGCCTGGGACTGGGCGCTTTTGGTTTGATAGTTTTTAAACAAAGAGAGGAAATAGAAGCAGAAAGAGTTTTACCTTGGCTGCTGTCTGCGGTGGGGCTGGCGTTGAGCTGCACCTTGCTGGCGGAGCACCTGCTGTTCCCCTCTGCAGCCAAGTGTGCGACAGGTTCGCATCGCAGTATGGCATCCAGGTCTTGAAAAAACTTCATGGTTTTAGTGGCATCCCCGGAGTTGCGGGCGTATTTAACCGTTCTGTATTCATACTTCAGGTTTTTGTACTTTGCCCGGCACTGTTTCCAATCTCTGCAAACTCCCAACTCCTGCAGCCTTTTGGCAATGTAGATGAATATTCCTTTATTCCTCAGGGTGCCGTGGAGCTGCTTTCTGATGCTTTTCTCTGACCAGATGCTTAGCAAGGCTTTAACCTCCTCCTCAGTCCAGTGCTTCCCCGCTCCACTCTCCATGTTGAGAGTGACCTGGAAATGATTCACTATTTCTAGCCAAGATCTGGTTCCCTAGGCAACCAGGCGCCTGCTTCTCAGCAGCTCTGCGCGCCGCCCTGAGCACCACGGGCTGCAGGCCGCCCTGAGCTCCGCACCGGCACCCAGAGCCCCAGTGGGCCCTCAGTGGCTGCATTGCCATCAGCCGACCCTCAGCACAGCCCCTGGCGCGGCCTCGCGGCCTCTCGTGTGAAAAATGGTGCCGGTGTCACCATCACGCTGCCATCGGGGTAACAAAGCCGGTTCGGCTGTCTTGCTGCCTTGAGGAAATAAAACACGGGCGCAGAAAGAAAGCTGTGCTGCACCCACCCCATGCTGGGGACAGGCTGCGTGGACGCGGTGCGTGGGTGCTGTGTGTGAGCACTGCAGCAGCTCCTCTCCACCAGCAACGTGAAGCTCCTGCCGGCCGCTGCGTGGGCTGCCACGCGCTGTGGGCGGTGTGGCAGCAACGTGGGCATGATGCAGAGCCTCACTATTGCGTGGCCAAGTGGCATTTGCTGTAAAATGGGTGGGCACGTATATGCATTTTTATGTGCTTTTTTACTGTGCGTTTACTACCAGGGATGAGTTAATTAAATGGTTGTATACTTAAAAATCACTAAATTAGTAAAATGGTGTAAATTCCATGCTTCCGTTTTGCTTGTGCTTACTCTTCTGTTAGCACTATATAAAAGATGTTAGCTGCCTACTTGCAAATGCCTTTGCTTCTCTCCCTCTGTTTGATTTTGGTGATGTTTTAAGGGACAGTATCAATATTGAACTGGAAATCATCTGTAATATTGAAATATGAATCAAGTTGCTGAACGTGGTGTATCAACCCTTAATGTTACCTTCAGTCGTTATGTTTATAGAGAGGACATCTTCCTGAGTTAAAATAAATGTATTTAAGAATGTTCTTCTCTCTGATTTTTTTTTTCCTTAGGGATCAATCATGTCAGTTGTAGAGCAAATTCATTCAGATGAGTGTTAAGTTTGTTTTGTTCTGCTTTCTTTGAGCAAATTTCTTGAAATGTTGCTGTACACGTAACTGGGGCTAGCAACAAATGTAAGGATTTTAGGGCTTAGAGAAAATCTTCAGTTGTAGATTAGAATCTGTAATGTAGCTTTTTATTACCACTTTTACTAGATAATTCCTCAGTTGATTTAAACCAGTCTAATGGATGAATAGCTGCTTCTAGTATTCTAAAAATATTCTAAGTGGTTCATTTTCTAAGGAAATGTCAGTCACTCCTCATTATGTATGAGAATGCAGTGGGATCTCAGCAGGCCAGCACAGTGGGGTCATGCTGCTTGTGGTCTGGGGCAGATGCTGTACAGGCCCTGTGCAGAGTCACGGGAGACAGCTGGGAAGAGAAGCAGCAGACTAGGGAAAATGCTGTCACTTAGTTGGTAGGGCTCTTCTACATAGCAAAACACAGCTGCTAGCCTGAGGCTGGTCCACCATCGTGGAAGCATTTCCATTTTCGGTGACGCTGTACACCAAGACTGTTTTTCATTGGTTCAGAAGCTACAGTGCCCAATATTAGGTTTCTGTTCTCAAGCACTTTGTCAGAGCATTCACACAACAGTTAGCGGTGTAAATGCTAGTTTGATTGCTTGAGTGCAAAAAACTTGCATAGGTGATCAGTGGGAGAAAAAATACATTCCCTTAGGCAAAACCAGCAGGTTTTTTAAGACAAACCCCAACAGAAATAGAGTAGTGCTTTAGAGAAAACTGCTAGCTAGAGCTAGTACTAGCACTGCAAAGTGGCTTTTCAGATTAAGCATCTGCTGTTATTTTATGCCTACGCTGAAATTGGACTGCAGTAAGAGGCTGAGCCAGTGCTTATTAATGGAAAGATTTCCACTGAATTCAGTGGGCTTAGGCACAAACTTTATGTGACTGTTTTGAAAAAAAGAGTACAACATGGGCAAAAAAACGATTACAAGCATGTAAAATGAAACAACAAATAAAATTAACATTAAAATTTCATGTTGTAAAGAATAGATGAAAAACCACTAATCCATAGTGTAATATGGTCTTTCATTCTAAGCATTTCTGACCTTTATGTTTATTTGTATTTTTTCCACAGGGGCCAGGAGAGTGCTGGAATTGTGACAAGTGATGGAGAGTCGTCCCAGGCATTCAAAGTGCACAAGGTAGAAACTAAATGTTTTGTAGATGCCCAAGGGAGATGCATTTTTCAGCAAGGAACTGAATAATTAGAAAGAAGGAAAGCAGCATGGTTTCATTGGCTGTTTTGGCTCTGTCAGAGTGACAGTATCTAATTGTGTTATTTGGGTGATCTCTGTCTTAAGCTCATGTTTAGACCGGATCTGCCAATGTCATCCCTTCCTGGGGTAGCCACATACACAAAAGTATCCAGATCAGGCTATTGTTATCTTAAAAAGTACTTTCCAAAGTCCACCAGTACATAAAGTGTTAACTCCAGAGATGCAACTTGAGAAAGAGGAAAGAAAAATAGGTATAGGTTTTGCATGAGCATATGGATGACTAATTCTTAGCTTACTGAGAATCAAAAGAAGTGGCAGCTACTTTACTCATAGGTAAATATATTTTTTTATGTTCATTCAATCATTTATTGATTGAATGGAGATCTGAGAAGGTCACCCATTCTTTCTCAAGCTGAGAAAATCGCAGGGGAAGTTAAAGTAATTAAAGAGCCACAGCCTCAAGTAATATGCCAGGAGAATCCCTGTATGCTCAGGGGTTGGTTTTGCTCATCCAGAAAAAGATAATCATCATTCTGTTAAATCCTGTGAGAGCTGGGGCCTGGAAAGAAAACTGTTTCATCAAACAAAACTGTGGAGCAATTCTTGATATGTGTGCTCTCTGACCACCATCAGAAGGCAGTTCATTTTTATGTTTAGGCATCTCTGAGAAAGATTAATTAAGCTGTTCAAATCAGTTTGAGTAAGGACTGTTTTGGTGTAGCAGCATGTGTGTCTCTGTGACTGCTCAAGACTGCCTTGTGCACCGTCTTGTCTCTTGAGCGTTGTGTTTGTCACCTCTTCTGGAATTTTCCCCCTTCCTGTCTGTTACTTGCAGCCTCATCCTGCCCCCTACACACTTTTAAATGCCTATTTTCTCAACTTCCACGCTGTGTTCTCTCTTTTTCCTTCCTGCTTCTGCTTGGGTTTCATCTTATCTTAAAGTTTACAGCTGGAATTGCAGCTTTCTTTTAAAGTGAAATTAAAAAAAAATAAATCCTGCAGTAAAAATTACTTATCAGAATGAAATTCTAGCAGGCAATAGAATAATCTGTAGAGTTTCCATGTTACCGAGATGACATACGTAACTGTCATGCTAAGAGTTTGACTTTCTCATCATATCAGCTTTGATATTTTAAGAGTTGTGGAGCATGTGATGTTTTCTCTTATCCTTGAAATACCTTTCTTGGCTTCAACGCTTTAAAAAAAAACATAATAACCACAGTGTAATAAAGAACCTGTGGAGTACAACAGATATGACTTGTATAATCCTGGAAATGATGCCAAGGTAACAAACATTTGGGTCTGCTACACTGGTTTCAGGATTCTGACTAGTAAACTACACCATGAAAAAATGTCAGCAGTGAAGACTGCTGTGTCTGTTTGTCCTCCAGACACCAGCTGCATATACTTCATAGCAGAAAAAAAACAGAATGGAAAAGCTGCCTGCTGCTCACTGCATTGATTTACAACAGTGTACATTAGTGCAAGCTCACCTTTGTCAACAGATTAAACCAATAGATTAGAGTACAAACTGGACCACCTAAGGCATGGGTATGTGTTTCTTTCTGATCGTTACCAGCATTTGACAGTGGATTAATAGCCCTTGACAAAGGTTTTTAATCCTTTGTTTTAAACTCTCCCAGAAGACTCATGCAGATTTGTCTGTTAGAGCCTTTCAGCCTGATTTGTGCAAGAAAAAATTGGTGTCATAGCTGTACTTGCCCAGAATGTGGAAAAACTTACATCTCTTATATAGATGTAGTGATACCAGTAGGAGAAGGACTTTGTTTTACTGTTGCATGCTTGAAGATGCAGAAAAATCTGTATTAAAGTAGATAGATTATCATTTTCTGGTATATACCAGACTTGGGATGTACAGAAATAAAATTGCATTCGCTAGGAATTTTTTATTCTGGTGTAATTCACGTTTATTGTCCCATCTACACAATCTAAATCAGCAAAATGTTCCAAGATGCGTCTTAAGGATTATGTACTTGTGTCACCAAAAGTGCTTTAAAATAGCATTACTTGTTTAACCTATTGCAGTGCTTCAAATAGCCACATCCTATAACACTGGACCTGTGAAGTGCCAGATCTCCTGCTGGGATAAGTAGGCCTAGGTAAAACAAGAACACAATTGCATTTCTGCACATGGTACAGTCTTCATGTCATCTGTGAGACAACAGGTGGCATTTGATTTGTCATAAAGTTTGCTGAACCATTAAAGCTAAAGCACCAGTTTGAATATTTGAGGCAATAATTTTTTGACATGACAGCAAATATCCCAAAGCCATGTATGCAACCACAATCTTTTGGTATTTTTGACTCTATACCAGTCAGAGAACAAGATTTTCTGAAGCTTGTCTTTCTTTAATCTGTTTTGGTTGAGTTCTGCAAATAGTTCAACATATTTCCTTCCTGCCTGTGCTATCCCACTATGTTGTTATTGTACCCACAGCACAGACTGTAAACCAATCATGACTTTCCAGTCTCTCCCATCTAACTCTGCAGACCCTAAAAGAGTGTTATCATGTGTGATTTCATGTACATCAGTTACCATACATGATGGGGAAACAGAGGCTTAGAGGGACATAAATATTTTCCACAGGCATCACAAGAAGCTGGAGTGGTAGGAGGGTTTGGAATCCAGTCTTAATTTCTACTGTGTGCAGGTATTTTTTCAGGCTATTCTTTCTGTTAATTTTTCTGCAAGTAGCGCTTGTTGCCATAAGAGGCTCCTGACAGCTGACTAAAAAGCTTTGACGCATTTCTGCTTTAAATAGAAAGCAACCTGGATGTATGAAATGTTTGTTTTAAGTAAATGAAAATCCTCTAGGAAAAAGCTTTGCTCCTAACATTGAGCCCAATCTGATAAATGGGAATGAGTGCAATCTGATAAACGTTATCACGGACCAGTATAAAAGGAAATCATATATATTGCTCAGTTGCCAATAGTATTCCCTAAGTAGAGAATCTTGCAACTTTTTTCTTCTTTTCCTTCCCTTTGGACATTCTTTTTTCTTATATTTTAAGCACTTTGGTTGTGTTTTTTGGAGGATGCATTTTTAATCAGGAAATAGATTGTTCAGTGGAAATCCTCAGAAAACGTATGATGTTTTGTCTAAAAATAAGCATAATGGAATCTCACCTATCATTGTGACACCTATTCAGCTTCTTTCTTTCCTGTGGATTTCAAGTTATTTCCTTTTCTAGCAGAGTATTAATGCAGTATCAAGAGCAAACACAAGGATAAATGAGCACATTGCCAGTAAAACAAAGCAAGAGAACAACTTTTTTTTTTTCCCCTTTTCTCCTGAAGGGAATGGGTCTTATAAATCACGTGTTCAACGCAGACAGCCTGAAGAAGCTGTATGTTTCAAACCTTGGTATCGGGCACACCAGGTACTCTACATCAGGGATCTCCGAGCTGCAGAACTGCCAGCCTTTTGTTGTAGAAACTCTTCATGGAAAGATTGCTGTGGCACACAATGGGGAATTAACAAATGCTGTACGACTGAGGAGGAAGGTTAGTATCTCCTGGGAGATTCCAGTATCATTCATTTCTGAGTATGAAACAGCAATGAGCAAAAAGTTTGCTATGATGAATACTTAATGCCAAACTACTGTGTACTGTGAAAGAGCATCATAATCAAAATAGACTGGGAGGAGGGGGGACAAAAAAAAAAGTAGACATTTGTAATTGCTGTAGTGCTTAGCTCACCAGTCCTCTAGTCTAATTGTCACACTCCTATATGTCAAGTGAGAAAACTAACTCCTAACGATAGTATATTTAGAGTTAAGAGAGACATAATAATTAGGTTTTGTAATATGAGATGTTCTTGTTTGGAATATTGTCTTTACTTGTATTTCTGGCTTTCAAAATTAATCATGAGCACTGTCAGGACATCAACATAAGGAGATCATCAAATGACAGATTTTATAGTATATTTGGCTGGAAGGGTATATTTCAAAGAACCCACTTAAAATTTAGCAGGTGTTTCACTATGAAATCAGTTCTATTAAGTTCCATTCAAAACCAGGACATACTCCTGCACTGAAGCAAGACAAAGGTATGACCAGACAAGAACTTTACTACTGGTAACCCTTTTTTTGTGTGTGTGTCTTAAAAGCTTATGCGGCACGGTGTAGGACTGTCAACCAGTTCTGACAGTGAACTGATCACTCAGCTGCTGGCTTTCACACCTCCTCTAGAAAATGATGACACTGCGGACTGGGTAGCAAGGTAAGGATTACAGGTTTCAGAAGCAAGAACAGCAGTCTTTTCTCAACATAGTGTGCAACACATGATTATCTTCACCTGTCTCTCATTGCAGAATTAAGAATTTAATGAACGAAACTCCAACTTCATATTCATTGCTAATCATGCATAAAGACATAATCTATGCAGTACGTGATCCATATGGGAATCGCCCACTCTGCATTGGTCGCCTTATTCCAGTAGGGGACATGAATGGAAAAGGTAAACCATATGTCTATACTCACGTTCATTCACCTATATATATGTGATTATGTACATATATGCATTTAGCGCATGAAGTCATTAATTAAAGCAATTACAGATGCATTTACTGAAGTAGAAATAACAACATATAATGCAAAAAATCAGTTTTGTTAATTCCGAACAGAAGTGGCATAAGGAAAAATCTGCAAACATCATCTCTGCACTCAGTAAAAGTGAATCCCGGTTGCCTGATGACAGTGTTAGAATTAGGCAGTCCAACTGTAATTGAGTATTTTGGAAAATTAAACTAAGTTCTTTTCACCAAAGTAGGAAAGCAAGGATGAACAGAACCACAGCCGAGGTTGGAAGGGGCTTCTGGAGGTCATCTGCTCCAAACTGCTTACTCAGGCAGAGCCTGATGGAGCCATTTACCCACTACAGAAAAAAAGACAGTTTTCTCCCTTTCTCTTGTGTTAAGACAGTCAAAAGCTGTTGGATTATAGTCAGTGCATTTCTACTTTCCAGGTGCTCACATCAACTGATGGGAATAAAGTCTTTTGGGTTCTTATTTAGTCTGCAAATCAACATTTGCAGTCTCCCTGAAGTGAGATTAAAATCTGTTTGTTTGTATAAAAATAAAGTAATTTAAAGGCACACAAGTAAATGATTTTGCAGCATCAGAAAATTCAGCAATTTTAACCACAAGAAAAAACAAAGAAGATTTTTAAAGCCTACAAACATTTGGTTTGATCTGTTCTGTGCCTGTACTATCCTTATTGGAGTTCAGTCCAGAATTCACTGTAGTCAAAAAGGTCTATCTCTTGATACAATTAATGTATGAAAAAATAAGGAATTCATTGTGCAAACAAAAGTAATTATGTATATCTAGAGCCATTCAGCTATGAAGGGAAAAATCTGAAATAGTGCAGAGAAAACATTTCTGAACCATGAATACAATGCTGCTACTAGCAGTTGTGTCTAGAACAAGTTTAGTGTGCTTACATTTATTTAAATAATGTTATATAAACTTTGGAATGCTAAACCTTACAATTTGAAATTTGAGCACTTGGCAAACTAAAACATAGCAAGACAAGTATTGTATTAGAAATGCAGTGTGGTAGCAAAAATTGTGGAATCTAACTATAACAGAAATGTTTTATTTCAGGAAAAGATAACAGTGAAACAGAAGGATGGGTAGTCTCCTCTGAATCCTGTAGCTTTTTATCTATTGGTGCAGAGTAAGTGTTCTGGTTCTCATTTGATCTGACAGCTCTCTTCAAGCAGCAATTAAACATTAAACCTCAAATTGCCAAATAACTAACAATGTGAAGACATGAAGGATTTGTTTGTTGATTGTTTGGAGGGGTTTTTTTGTGCTTTTTTTTGCCAACTCTGTCTTTTGAGAGTTTATTTTCTTGATTGGGTTAATGTAAGAGAGGTTAAATAATTATGTGTTCAGAAAGCAAGAGAAAGGCAACCTCAAGATTGCCTCTTATTTGTTTTAAATCTGGATATCCTTATCAATTTTAATTTTAGCCTAGTTAGCAGTGGAATTCATGTATTATAAAGTAAGACTTCAGCTACAGAAAAGGTTGCAGTGGTAGCTTACAGGTTGTACTAACTTGAGCAATAGCACATGCTACCTACCAGCCAGCCTCCTTGTTTCAAAGAAGTGACAGGCACTTGAAACTATTTCCATGGGCGCAAACATGTTAGACCCATTAAAGCCAGTACATAAGATTCACATTTCCTCTCTATATAAGACACTGTAAAAAGAAGAAGGGACACTTTCTCTGAACAAAAAGAGATTAAAGGCTCATTGGGAGATGTAAAAAAATAAAAATAAAATAAGACGTTATATTTAATTTCTTAGTCAGATATTACCAAAAAAATGCATTTCTGTAACACACTACTAAGTAAAAAGAAAGTAAAGCAAAACCAGGAAAGAATGTATTTGCTTTAGTAGTCTTTGTTTTGTATAGTATTTTTGTGGGTGTGTTTTCTGTGTTCTTTGTGCTGGATTATATCTCACACGTTGGAAGATTACTGTAATTCTCTGGTATCAGAGTATTAATGTATTGCTGTTAGGTACTAATGTAAAGGTCACATCTCTTACCATGTTGTTAATAAAACAGGTCAAGTCCTAAGACAAGAAAAATTATCATGTTCTAAAGCAATTTTCCCACCAATAGGGTTTATGTTTTTAAACTATCATTCTAAATGCTGCATATTTCTCTTTCAAGGTACTATCGTGAGGTACTTCCTGGAGAGATTGTGAAAATATCCAGGTATGATGTCCAAACACTGGATGTTGTACCAAGACCGGAAGGAGATCCATCAGCATTCTGCATCTTTGAATACGTTTATTTTGCAAGACCAGACAGTATCTTTGAAGGTAAGAAGATGTAATGTACAAAGCTTCTCCTTCCTGAAATAATGGGAGGTTATGTTTTGGAAGACAACTGACTCTAGAAAGAATCTGAGATTGTAGCAGGTTAGCTTTCACAACAGCATTAGGACATGATGGGCTGGCACAGTTCTTGAGGATGTAAAACTCAGGAGGAGCATGTAGCATTGCCTTCCTGTTCCTGTCTGTGTATATTGCCTCAGTCAGGCCTGCCTGCATAACCTCATGGAAAGAACGAAAAGAACCACAAACATGATTAAGGCAGTGGAAATATCCCTTCAAAGCAAGATACTTAAGGACTGTATTAGTTCTTAGAAAACCTTTTTAATAATGAGACCTATGAAAGAATCTCCAAAACAACTTCCTAGTGTTTTTGTTGGAAGAAAGGGTTACTTCAGGAAAATGCTTTTAATATAACTTCTGAGTCTATGAATCATCTAAGTATTTGGGTCTGTCATTCTAATATCTTTATTTCTGTTTCAATACAAGTCTCTGAAAATTGTCTTAGTGATATTAGCCAGGACACTCATACCTAGCACTGTCTCCACTTCTCTCTTGTTCCCTAGTACGGTCCTTGTTACCTTTATGTTGCCTAATCTCACCACAATACCTCCAGTATCCTCTCCTGTTTCCAAACTTTGAGGACCTTCAAAGCTTCCGAGGCCTTTTATTGCTTTAATGAATGTGGGGTTAATATTGCCAACTGATTCAAAATTAGTAAGTGGATAGAGGCAGACAGAATGTTTGCACAAACTTTGTCTGCTTAGGAGTACAGACTGAAAATAAAATTTGCACCCTGTGAACATGCAGGCATAATTTCTTCTTTACTCCTGTAAGTAGATTTTGTAACATCCACAGCAATTTTAGCTACCTGATTAGGGCAAACTGCATTTTAATTCTCTATGTAGGGTTGTGAATGTTAGAATATGACCTTATGGGAGGAAATAAAAATAAGCTTCTGTGAATGACTGCTTATTAATTCCAAAATTTTTCTCTGACTGACTTCTATGCCTGCAACTTGCTACAGACATTTGTACAGCAATCTGAGAGGAAATCTGAATTATGCATACCAGGAAAAACACTTATTGCTGTTCTTAGGTCAAATGGTGTATTCAGTCAGGAGGAGATGTGGCCAGCAACTTGCTATTGAAGCACCTGTGGAGGCAGACCTGGTCAGCACTGTTCCAGAGTCTGCAACCCCAGCAGCTCTGGGTTATGCTCAAAAGGTTTGTGTTAATTTTCTCTCTTTTCTCAAGTATATCTACACATACCTTTTTTTTTTGTAGTGGTGTATTTCAGTACAAGTCACTAGAGTAGCCTCACACTGAGTCACCTGCATCGCTTGTTTGGTTTTTGTCATTATTCCACTCAATTAAGGTATTTCAAAGATTTTTGGTTACTGTGAAGTCATACTGAATCCTAAGGTTTCTTTAAAGTATGGTAACTGAGAATAACCAGTCTTTTAGATATTAACTCTGTTTAACGTCTCCTTTTTATAGTGTGGACTGCCATATGTTGAAGTACTCTGTAAAAATCGCTACGTAGGAAGAACTTTTATCCAGCCAAATATGAGGTTGCGGCAACTTGGTGTTGCAAAGAAGTTTGGTGTTCTATCAGACAATTTTAAAGGCAAACGAGTTGTTATCATTGATGATTCAATTGTGAGGGGCAATACTATTTCTCCCATAATAAAACTACTAAGGGAATCAGGAGCTAAAGAAGTAAGTTCACTTTTGGTCTGTACAGTACAAATTTAAGTACAAGATTAAGGGGAGGGTGACACACTGGGTTTTGACTTTATTTGTACTATGCATTGTTCCATTATTTAAAAATGCAAGTGTGCACAAGTATGTGTTTTTTTCATGGTGGGTTGAAATGTTTCTTTTGTTTCTTTGGCTTTGATTTTTGAGAAGGGGAGAGGAACATGTCTCCATTTATAAAGTGCTGACAACTAGAATGAAAAACAGATTAGGTAAGATGAGAAAAAAACTATTGGTGTGGTATTCCTGCTTTAAGCATAGTCACATACTGCAGTAAATAGGCAGGTGCTTTAAGTCTTCACAGCACATTTTTTTAATTGATTCGGATTTTTTTAACTGAAACAGTGTGCAAGACTTTCACTGAAGCAGAAGTGTTTTGTATGATGTTTGACTTGGTAAACTGAAGCACCTGCATCAAGGATTGAATGCTATGGAAGAAAAGCAATATCAGGACTGAACTTTATGGAACATTAGGAAATACTGCAATGATAAATTCTAAAATTATCTTTCTTCTTGTCTATGAATCTGAAAAAAAAGTTATCTTACTTTTAACCATTCCATGACTTTAATCAAATGCTGTATCCCTTTCTTCATTATCAACTTGGACTTCGATATTTTATTATGATCTGCCGTACTTCATCTCATATCTGTTTTGAAATCGTGTTTTCATTCAGGTGCACATTCGTGTGGCTTCACCTCCCATAAGATTTCCATGTTACATGGGAATAAACATTCCAACAAAAGAAGAACTGATTGCCAACAGACCTGAATTTCATGATCTTGCAAACTACATAGGTAAATCTGAGGTTTCTTTCAAAGACTATTTTCACCTGCAAGATGTTTACTATCTGCATAAAAAGAAAGAACACATCAAGGCAAGAATGGCAAAACTGACAAAAAATCATGAAAGTTGACACACCAAATATTGTGTGTTCCCTACAGATCAAACCAATTCAGCTGCATATTTATGATGAAGTTAGTGAATTATATTTCTCTGAACAATGTAAAGCATTAGAATAATTACGTAAGTTACAAATTAAGGCTAATAATGCATCTTTCCAGTACTTAGAACTCCTTCTGGGAAACACTTTACCACATGGAATTGCTGTAGGCAAATATCAGGAAGAAAATAAGTGGTGAAAATCTGTTGTATAATGAAAAACTAATGTAGTTTCATGACTTTCATAAGAGTATGTTCTGAATCTGTAAACACCCACTGATTTTTCTACATATTTAAGTTCTTGTAAATTACATCACTTTGAAAGAAATGACATTTGTAACTAATTAAAGAATGTTAATCAAATACATTTTAAGATCTCTAGAACCAGTCATGTTTACAGCAGAACTGAGAACCAACAAGTTAATGTTGCTTGTGATGTGGTAAACAATGTGCTCATCATGGATGAAATTGCAATAGAATTGTGTGAAGGTCTGTAAGTGAGAACATCTAGTATATGGCTTATTGTGCTGCAAAGTATTTAAAAAATGGTTTAAGAATATAGCTGTGGTTAGAAAACTTCAAGCTCAGATTTATTGTATAAATACTCTCACTGTCTAATCTTGAAATTAATTCCTTTCACCAAAATCATGATTATGAAGGCATGTTGAAATAGTTCAAGTTTGTAGGATCTCGTATTTAAGAAGCATGCTTTCATAAAATAGTGAGTGTAAATGAAAAAAGTGCTAGTGTGAAAAGGCTGTCAAACTTTTCTACTGCTACAACATTTTCATGAGCTGAATACTGATTTTTTTTTAAACATGATGTTCTTCTGCTCCTCCAAGTTCCAGACAGGGTATTATTGGTAAGGTGTTTATTTTGAGGATCGAGTCACACATTATACTTGTTTCCAGAGCTGAAATGCAAGATAACTGCAAAATCATACAGAGTTTAAGACAGTCTTAATGCACACCCTGGATTCTGTTTCAGTTTATGCAGATCTCAACTCAGAACCTTTTGTCTAGATTTCAGTGAGTCTGCTTCCTGTACAAATAATTGGAGAAGGGCAAGGCTTGGTATGCTCTGATAACTTTTCATGACTGTTCTCTTTAGGTGAGGTGATCCACCTTGTATCATAATACAGTAGACCAACCACATTTCGTAAGATAATTGGATTTGGAACAATATTGCAGCTTTTATCTGATGAATTCTTTATTTCTTCTAGGGGCTGACAGCGTTGTTTATCTTTCTGTGGAAGGGCTGGTATCATCTGTGCAAGAAAGCATCAAAGCAAGAAAAGAGAATGAGAACAGCCTTAAAACCCAGAAATCACGTGTTGGAAAGATTGGTCATTGCACAGCATGTCTCACTGGAGAGTATCCTGTAGAGCTAGAATGGTGAATTTTTAGTGGATGGACATTGGTTCATAAATTGCTGAATGTACCTGTTTTAAAGATGCCTTCCTGCTAATAGCCTTCTTATGTTTAGGTAATATGTAAAGCTTATCAGAGCTAACTGTGACTAAATACATCTTTATGATAATGGCTTAGATAAAGTCTGTGCTGACAAAAACTATCTAAGCAAATTAAAATATAAAATCATAGTTTTGAAGCACAGTTGTGCTTTCTATTTTCTCGTAAAATATTGTAAAAACCAAAGTGTTTACAATTATTTACCAGTCCCAAAGCTTTCTGTTTCAGTCTTGCCCTGAATGTGAGATTTCCTTGTCAGATTTATTCACAATGTTGAAGTACAAATTATAAACCACATGGTGTAATTTCAAATTATCAAAATCATTACACACAAGGAATGTGAAGCTTGCTTCTCTCTTTTGGAAAAAATCCCAGATTCTGAAGAGTTAAATGGCTTCCTCAGCAGTTCTTTCTTAATTTTTTATTTTAATATCTTTCTAAATAGCCATTTATATATAGCTAAATAGCCATTATTAATCAAGTCCTTTGTAACTAAGTGTCCAGATTCTATGAACATAACGTCTGGCACATGATTTTAAGAATGAACACTCAGGGAGATGCTAAGCCAAAAGCTTTCTATGTTTGTAACTTCAAAATTCTTTTCTGAAGTCCAACACAAATCTCCAGGTGTTTTCCAGTGGCCAATAGGACGTGGAAGGAGAAAAACACTTGGCACTGTCTTTTTTTATTTTTTATTTTTTTTTACGTCTTGTTTTCTCTAGGACAAATCCCGACAACTTCTGAACAATGAGCTGTTATTCAGTGTGCTCTTTCTATGTTACTGTCCAAACTTCACTCATACAATTGCTTCTTAACAGTAAGCATGATATATCAATTGATGAATATAAGTTGTTTAGTTGTTTTGGCCAGACTCTTATTTTTACACATTACTGCTGTTAAAATAAATGAAATGTTTTAAAAGAAGGAGTTTTGAAGAACCATTAGGATTGTACTTTTTATTTGCATTAGCATAAGATTTTTTAATTGGTCACAATTACTTGTATACGTAAAGATCACCTCAAAATGAACCACTAGGTGAAACAAAAAAGCATCTTTTGAAAACCATTGCAAATTTATGCACAATTGTAAAAAATATTTTGTATACCTCTGTTTTTTCACAAAATACCAGAGACTTAATTTTAGATTATCTATTTAATATTGTGTATTTTGGCCTTACAATTGCATGTGACACCACTACAAAAACAAGAGAAAAATAAAAGTTTAAGAGTTTCATTCCCTATCTTACACATCATTGAGAATTACAGCACTGATCATTATATTAAAAATTGACCTTTCTTAGGTGGGATTTGTAGCAATTCTGCCTGATACATGATCAAAAAACAAAAGCCTCAATTCGAGAAAGGATTTAAATACTTTCACAAGACTGAGCCTTGTGAAGGTTCTCTGTAGAATCAGAACCTACTTAGTCAAACTAATGGGAAAATCTAGTTTGAGAATTGATTCTTTGTGGAAGCTCAGACCTGCTTATTGGGAGAGGTACATGGATTTCTTTTATTTAGCAAGTCTGTTAGTTTTTTAACAGTCCCATTGCCTGGACAGCAAAGTGAGTAAAAAAGAACTGTATGCAATCTCTCTGACCTTCTGTCTTCCACATTAGGAAAAAGAAGCATGAGAAAAACAAAAAACTATTTTTTGTCCATCTTCTTTTCTGCCTTCAAAAAAGCAAACATTTTTAAAAGAAGGATAAATAAAACTCTTGTGTTAGATGCATGTCAGGAGATGAAACCAGTTGCACAGTTTGATTATGTTCGAAGCAGAATTCAATCCATTTGAAGTTGTCTTTTAACAAACTTTCAACAAAATTGGTATTTTTACACGTGGCAAGTTCTGTTTAAATGTGATTGAGCATCAGGCGGCATCATTTTGATTTCACTAAGTCATGATCCCATTTTTCTCCGTGTAACGAATGGCATTACGCAGAAGGACTATGCTGTATGCCCCTTGACTTTTAATCATGCCACATCCTCATCTGAAGGATGTATTTTTTAAACTTAGAGGAGAATGTTTTTTGAGTGCCACTTTATTCACTGAGCTGTGTCAAAGCTACTGTGCCTGTCATGTATCATGTACAGCAATACACACACATGCTACCAACACTTTGAAGGGAAGAATTCCTCTGGTTCTACGTGTTGCTATTTGTACTGTTTCAATGTTTTATTACATAATGCTTTCTGCTGTGATTACCAACGTGCAACTGCGCTACATTATCATTTCTGAAGTGTGACAAAAGAGCAGAAGCTGATGTCTAACTTCTCCCACGCGCAACATTAAAAACGCTGTTTTTCTCGGAATGTCTCCATGCTGTTTTTGCTGGCAACATGCTTCGAGATTTCCTTAATTACCCTGAAAGAGCTCTCGGGCATGGGGTAAGCCCATTCGGGTCCCAAGTTAAACCCTCTCCTGACGGCAGCTTTTCAGCCCAAGCACAGAGCGTTCCCAAAGCCCACAAGCGCGCAGTTCCCGAGCCGCGGGACCTCTACGGCGCTCCGTACCATCTTCCGGGGTACAGGGAGGGGGGGAGGAGTGGCCTGTGCGTGGCTGGGCACATCCTCGCCCTTCACTCTGGGGACCCTGCCTTTGCTTTCCCCGCTCTGGCTGGCGCGGCTGTAGCACACCCGCCGGTACTGTCCCGCACGGGAAAATCAGCATCACCCGCGGCCACTGTTGAGTTCCGAGCACCGCTTGTTGACGCACAAATTGCGCGACAGGCATCGACCAATCAGCGCGCGCATTACTGGAGAGCAGGCAGGACTGAAATGATCCCACCAACCAGGAACGCTGTTCTTCGGTGCCGGGAGGCGGTGCACGGATGGTGGCAGGGCCTCGGCTCAGGTGGGTCCCGCGGTATCAGCGCCACCGTGGTCCCGGCGCGGCCGAGTGCCCCGGGAGGGACCGTGACTGTCGCGTTTGGAGTCGGGGAGGGCCTGCGGTGTGTGCGGGAACCGCCTGTCCCGGCGAGGCGGGGCCTTCGCTCGGCAGCAGCCATTGCTCTATTAACGCTGCTTGAGCTGAGACCGTGGCACGGGGAGGGTGCGCAGCGGTGCTAGCTGAAGTTACTGTCAGTGAGCGTATGCATTTTGATATATTGGCTAAACGCAATCTTGTGAGCAGTGAAAAACGTGCAGATGTGCTTTCCAATTTGAGAGAGGACTTTGAGAACAGTTTTCAAGAGTGCCGGAAAGCTTTTGTTTGCTTGTGACTCCATTTTCAGTTGATGTGAATGCATAACCTGCACGTTTTCATTTGACTCGCGGTCAAAAATATGACAGTGTCTCTTTACCAGGCTTCTCTCAGCCCACTCGTACCAGATAAAAAAACAAATTTCACTTCACAGTCATGCCTTATTCATGTTACTGCTCTTAGACTTTACATTTGTGAACAACTGTTCTCAAGAGTGAAGCACATGAAGAGTAAAATTTTATCAGAAATCTCTGATGAGCGCCTTGAGAGCTCACTGAGGATTTTTACCACCACTGTTGAATTTGCCTGATGCACTAGTTTCACACAAAACCAGGTCATATATCCCACTGTTTTTATGGTTTTGTTGCTGCGGCATTTTTGTTTGTTTTAATAAAAAATATTAAAGATTAACATTACTTTTGTTCTTTAAACTGTATTGTATATTTTATTAGGGTTGCTCAGGAAGTAATACCTCCTATTTTACGATGTCTCACAGTGTCATATGTGGATGTTAGTGATATGGCAGTAGAGGCTGAAGCTTCCCACCAGTATTCTGTTCCATTTTGTTGCTGTGTGACAGATGGTGGCAGAGGGGCAGTCTGACAAAATGATGTCTGATGTGGAAGTGCATAGGAAGAAAAAGGGTGGAACTGAATTTCTCCATGTGGAAAAAAATTGCACCCGCTGACATTCATTGACACTTGGTGAATGTTGATGGAAACTGGACAGTCAGTGTGAGTGCAGTGGGTGGTGTGTTTCAGCAGTGCTGACAACAACAGAGGTCATCATCTCTGCTGATGCAGCTTTTTACGAGTGTGGTGTGCAGGCTCTTGTTCGTTGCTTGCAAAAAGTGCATAGCTTGTGGTGACTGTGTACATAGAATCATAGAACAGCTTCTGCTGGGAGATGGAAAATTGTCTAGTTCCAGCCCTTCTGCTGCAGATGGGGTGGTTTTAAAAAAAACTGTGTTTTGTAGTTGAGAATTTGCTCTATTAATAAAAGTTATTGTAATTTTTGTATCAGTTACTGTTTTCATGGAAAAATAGGAGGCATTACTTAGGAGGAATTACTTTCAGTGCAACCTACATATACGTGGCCCAAAACATTCCCTCTTCACTAAGTGCAGCCCAGGCAAGTCAAAAGATTGGACACCCATAAACTAGGGAGTTACTGTACTTCTAGCCTTTAGCATGGGAGTCTTTGTAAGCAATAAAAGTATCAGCACTGGAATTTGCATTCCAGTGGTGTAAGGTGTCGTGATAAAGGATTGTGCTTTCTGTTCAGGGGTTGGTATGTGTTTGTTTGTTTGTTTGTTTTTTCCTGCTTGGCACTGTTTTGTGTACTTAAGTCATTTGAGTAAAATATTAAAAACCAGGAGATGACAATGCACTCTGTGTTAATCTTTCAAGGGGAACTGGAGAAGTGCAGCAGAGATGACTCTCCATGACATGGTGGCTCAGGCAGCCAGCCTGCACGCAGGTAGAAAAGCTGTTTGGTTTGATGAATGCAATGGCAGACCTCCAACTTCCTACACATATGCAACAGTGATGAAACTTGCCATGGAGTTAACAGCTTTCCTTCAGAAGTACTGTGATCCTCAAGGAAAGTGTGAAATAGGCCTTTACTGCTATCCTGGGATAAACTTACCGTCTTGGATCTTAGGGTAATGATTTGAATGCCTCCATTCTGTGTTGTATTTTTAATGGTCATCTCCATTAAAACATACTCGCAGTTTGCTTCTGTTTTTAATATCAACAAAAATGCTGTCATACTATGGTAATACCACTGGCACTATCTGCTAGTTGGCTTTGGTGCTGCTGAAATGCTGTTGTTTGTTTGTTTGTTTTTTTGCCTAAGTTGCATTCCGTAACAGTCTAGAGGCACTGAAGTCTTGAATTCTTATCAAAAGATTGTGGTATTATAACTCAGTCTTTGAAAAGTCAACACCAGAGGTTTTTGAGTCTTAAATTTGATGATTTAAAATGTAACTTTTCTTTTTTAATGTGTGGTTAAGTAGGTTTATAGAAATATAAGTAATTGTTAATGGCCAGTGTCTTTATTCTTGTTTTAAAATGGAGTTGATTTATAAATATCCAGTGCAAAACAAATAAGTGTTCTTTTTTTATGTATTCCTCTGGTCTTGCTAGCAAAATACAAAGTATTGAAAAGAAATCTTATGCCTCAAGCTAAAAGAGTCTATAGATGAAGTTCCATTGCAGGAATGTTGTAGGAGAAAGTATTTAGCAATGCTGCACTAAAGAAACATTGATTATTTAATGGGAAGGAAATGGAAATGTTTGTGATCTCAATGCTCATGTTAATTTAGCAATTTTTAAATGTTAGTGTTGCAGGTGAGTTATAGTGCTTGTTTCCTTTTACATATTACAGTTATGGTGTAATACAGGACCTCATCACTACAAGCATATTTTCTTTTGTGGATGCATACTGCAGCATCCGTGCTTCTTATGTCTGCGTCTGTACTTTCCTGCTGTCACACTGCCCCTGAAATACACAGTAGCACAAGAACATACACTGCAGTTGACTATAAAGATCTCAGTGAGATGAGTGCTGTAATAATAAACCTTCCAGATATGCTGAATAACTTCTGCACTAGTAATGGAAACCTTTTTTCCCCAGACCAGCAGCAGAGGAGGGTTCCCAAAGAAGTTGTGCAGGCTCCATCCACTGAGACTTTCAAGGTCTGACAGGACCAAGTCCTGCACAGCATACCCTGCTCTCACAGCTGACCCTGCTTGAGGTTCCATCCTTCCTTACCCTCTGTCCCAGTGTACTGAAGCAGCCACACAGATATCTTTTACAGTGTCACTGGAAACTGACGGGGCACTTCGGTTTATTGATTCATTTATTTAGAGCTCTAATTACTGAGTAATGAACTGCTGTAACTGCTGTATATGGAGCAGAGCAGGCCTAAGTGCTTATTGATTCCAGAGACTTCAAGTATGCAGAATGCTGCAGTTTCCAAGCCTTTGTTCAGTATCCTGTCATCATTACAGTGACGAATCATTTGCACGAGAAAGTATACCTAATTGGACGTGGGATCCCAGCCTTAGATGAAATACTAAGATTTATGGGAACTGTTCATGTTTTAGTTACCATTTTGTTGTAGTTCACAAATTCAAATGGTTGCCATTATCAAATTGAGCCACTAGAGGGAGTGATTGCAGTGTGCAACTGTGGGGAGAGAAGTCACAATATATGGCACAGTGAGTGACAGCAGGATGGTACTCGGTGTTCCTCTGTTAGGAAAAAAGTTCTGGTACACGTTTGGAATTTTCTTATGCCAGACTGTTGAGTGAGAATAGACGTTGTACTCACTGTGCAGACTTTTTTTTTTAACACATTTGTACAGGTTGTACATGTATAAATGAATGCTTATATTTCTGTACATAGTCAGTAGCAGGAGCTTTGGAATTGTGGTGCTGCTGATGTCAGTGGTACCTTTGTCTTCACCAACTGCTTGACAAGAAGAATTTTGAATGTTTCTGTCTAGCTCTAATCTTTCTCTTTGCTGTAAAATGCCAAAAAGCAACACTGATTTGCTTCTTACTTTACTTCTAAAAGATATTAGACACTCATGTTATAACTACAGTTTCTGACACTGGGAACTGTTTACAGAAAAAAAAAATAAAAAACCTGAGTGAAATATAAGTGGATTTTCTTAGTTTTATTAATTTGTTGGTTTATTATTATTATTTATTTAAAACACTTCAAATTTTGTCTTGTTAGAATCCTTCAGGTTCCAGCTGCATACTGTCCTATTGATCCAGATGCTCCACCACTATTATCTACATACTTCATGAGGAAAAGCAATCTTCAATATATTCTTGTTGAGAATGACAAAATAGAAGTAAGTATTCAGACTTGTAGTGAAAGCTTTGAAATGCAGTTTAGAAACATGTAGCTGCTCAGATTGTATTATGTTTTTATAAGCTTTGTTGAGCTTGTTTCATTCCTACATGACAAGAGGCTTTAAGTCAGAAAATGTCTTCAAAATTAGAAGTACAAAGTATTCTTCCTCCATTCAAAGAAGTTACCTGTTTGCTTATTACAGTACTGTCCAGGCAAACATGTTGGGCAGTGACCTTCAAAGGCTTCTCCAGTCTTGTTTCTCCATAAGTCAAGATTAGGAGTTCAGAGTCTTAGTAACAGTTGGAAACAATTGCTGCGTTTAATGGTTTAGTTTCCTTTTCTCCATCTTCTCCCAGATTCATTATCCTGACTTATTGCTAAGGGAATAGATGAGACTGGACCATCCAGTTATAATTTGGGGTGCTTCATCTCTGAAATTTTTTTGTATGTTTTCACTTTTCATTTTTTGTTCACATACTTGATTTCTCATTTATGAATAGTGTGTTTATTTAATTCATAAACATGTGTGAGCTTAAAACTGCTTGGTCTATGTTCTCCAAAAGTAAAGATCCAAATTTGTGAAAAATATTTCATATTTTGTTAGGAAAAGTAGAGCAACAGTGCAACACAAGTTCTGCTGTTTAAGCTGTTCATTTTCTTTTACAGCAATTCCGGACATCCCATGTTGGCTGGTTTTCCCACAGTTCTTCCACAATAGAACATATTGGTTTAACTCTCTTCCAAATGAGCTGGAGCAGTACTGATGTAAATTTGCAAACAGACAACATGAAAAGTAAATTTGAAGCTTTCAGAGTTATTGGTAACTCTCAACTAGGAAATTCTGTCTGCCCAGAGCATCTTGAATTAAAAACATCAGAAGGAGGATACAAGGATGTTGGCCAGAAATGCTCTATAGCATACGTCCTGCATACATCAGGAACTACAGGGACCCCCAAAATAGTCAGAGTGCCTCATGCATGTATAGTGCCAAATATTCAGCATCTTCAGTAAGTGTGGTTTCTAGTTTTTCCTTTAAATGCTTCTACAAATTTAATATTAGGGTCTCTCTTTAAACACTTCTGAGTGGTGTACATTTTTTCTTAACACTGCTTCACTTCCTTCGTTATTCACTTTTCAGTCTTTTTAGAGTTTGATTCTGTTGTTTCAAAATAGTATCGTAAGGTCTGGTTTCTCATAATGCTGTTTCTACTGCTTAAGTGGTGCATTGCCTGAATTTTGGAAGGGTGTACTTCAAATTATATACTGTTGTTTTAAGTATTGTCTTGCTGATTTGCTGCTTAAAAGAAATAGATAACAGTATTAATTATTCACAGTTACATTTAATATGTTCTATGTTTTTTAATCCTAATTCCTTGTTAGGCTATTTGTATATATTTGTAAACGGGCTTCTTTAGTTTAATGAGTAGTTTGTGTCTTGATACAGGACTTTTTGCTTAAATTATCTGGTCTGCGTATTAAGACAGAGCATGCCAACATATTTATCCTTTAGTATGCTGAAGTGGGGCATCTATTTCATGCTCGTCCATACTGCTCTCCTAGTTTGGAGTTGATTTTCTTTTTTTCTTTGTCAAGGTGTATCAGTTTCGTAATTCCTGACTGTTTTTAGATCAATTTTTGAGATCACACAGGATGATGTGCTGTTCCTCGCTTCTCCTCTAACATTTGATCCGTCTGTGGTTGAATTGTTCATTGCACTGACAAGTGGAGCCTCTATTCTAATACTACCAAGTGCTGTTAAAATGATGCCTGTGGAGCTGTCTGCTGCCCTGTTTGTCCATCACCATGTGACAGTGTTGCAGGTAGGCAGCACCTGAGTGACTGTTTTCAGTGTCCCACTTCTCACCTTTGCTGTGTTACTTGTTTCATCAGTCTTAACAATAATGACATTGGTGCTCTTCCTCAAGAGAGCAGACTGTGCTATCCTTTTGCAGTAAAATGTTAACTGCTCAGAAAATTACCTTCTGGTCAAAGCCTCAAACACCTTACAACATAAAGCAATGAAGGGTAGGTAAAACCAACATTCATCTTAAGAATTAATTAAATTACAGAGTAATGAGTTAGAAACATTTAGCGTCTTATAATGGGCTTCAACTTCTGAGCTGTACTTCATAAACAGTTTTAATAGCAGTATCTATACTAGAAATTCAACAACTAAAACAATGCCATCTATAGGATGATAAAATGTTTGTTGTTTTTAAAATAATGAGAGAAGAATCATTGATTGCCCAGCAACACTTCTTGTTTTCTGGCCACCTGCTTATATGAGGTGTTATTTGCTCCCTTCTTTTTTGGAATAGGTCCTTTATGATTACAGTTGTAATAGCTTTAAAGTTAATTTTTGGGAAATTTACCTGGGGTTATGAGCATCCAACATGGTCAAATAAGCCCAGGTTTTGCCTGGTAGTGTAAAAAGGTGTTTCTATCTTCAATTATTATTTTTATGAAAATTAAATCAGAGTTTAGGGGGAGAGTGGCTAAAAGAGAACTCACTTGTAATTGACTTTGGACAAAATTAGTGTGATTAGATTAGTCTATTTATTGTGATAAATCGACCCTCAAAGTCTTGCTTTGTCATTAATGTAATTCTAAAATACTTGTTTTCTTAGAAAGGTTTCGTTTTCAAGGGATGGTGATAGTTGAGACTGTAGGCTTTAAATACACAGTTGGTGAGTAATTTACCAAGGACACCACAGCAGAAAAAAAACCAACACTGTTTGCAAATACGCTGTGACTTTATTCCCTGCTTTTGCTTTGATTTATTATAATTGCTGTAAATCTTGGTGGTTTCCATTTCCCTCTACAGAAGAACATAAATTGGTGCTGATAGTATTCGTTAAAAACTTTACGTAATCTCACAAAGCTCCAGCATGATCTATTCTGACATCTGATGGTTGATGCTGTCTATCGTTAGGTAGATACGATAAAGCTAGAGAAAGGGTACGTGTATACTGAAGTAACATAACAGCAGCTTCTCTTTTCTTTCTTTTGTTTTTTGTTATGTTTTGCTTTGCTTTTGAATATGTGTCATTTAGGCAACGCCAACTCTTCTCAGAAGATTTGGAGCTCACATTATTAAATCAACAGTGTTGTCTGCAAACACTTCACTCCGAGTCCTAGCCCTTGGTGGTGAGGCGTTTCCTGTACTGAATCTCTGGAAGAGTTGGAAGCACAAGGAGAACAAAACACGTATTTTTAATCTGTATGGTATAACTGAAGTGTCAAGCTGGGCCACTTGCTACAGGATTCCTGAAGGGGTTTTTAGTACTGATTTTAGGTAGGAAGTTTCAGTTTTTACAACTTGGCATGCGAATGATGAAAATAAAAAAATTATTTTTGCAATCAATCCATTGATTTCTTGCTCTAATACAGCCCCTTCATGAAATTGTTGTTGGGTGATTCGTGAACCATGAAACTTAAGTCTGAAAACCTGCATACTTGTAGCACTGTTTTTTGGGTTATTTTTTTTCCCCACACAGTTTTTCATGGTGATCTCTGTTCCAGTCATCTGTATTTAGACCTCTTCCTCTTTCCAGTGTTTCCACATGCTGAGCATGAACGAGCCTAGGTCAGGGTGTGCTGTCTCTGTGTGGTGGATTTTGCTTGCTATATCTTCAGTTAGCCCTACTCTTGCTCATCAGGAAGCTTTTCCAGAGATATCTTACATATTCAAATAGAAGAAGCTTAGTACAACTGTCAGTGGGAGTTAAAAATTATATATATATATAAAAATGAAGCTCTTAGGCTTAATCATAGTTTCTGAATGATAGGTCTGTCAAGTTCAAAATGTTACTTCTGAGATTTACTTATTTGAAGCAAAAATAATCAAAGAAGGACTTTAAAATCAGGCTCTCTTTAGTGGAACCCAGCGGAAGGACAAGGGTCAACTGGCACAAACTGGAACACGGGAAGTTCCTTATGAACATGAGGGAAGACTTTATTTAGAGTATGACAGAGCACTGGAACAGGCTGCCCAGAGAGGTTGTGGAGTCTATGATTGTTATCTCCTGCTCTTTGCATTGTAGCCTGCTCCCCCTAAGTGTCATTGCAAAGAGAATTACAGTTCCTTTGCAGTAAGTGAGTAAGCAGCTTGGAACCAAAACCAGGAGACGTGGTTTTATGTCATCTTTACTTGTTAGTATTGGTGGGACAATTGGAGCATAGCATGCTGTCATTTTTTTACTATCTGTATGATGAGAAATGGTGCAGTTTGTAGACAACACTAGAAAATCTAAAGAAAAGTTAGCACATCATTGGTCTGCCGTGCTCACTCCCCTACCCCCATTTTTCTATATATTTAGCAAAATTAAATGTCTAATCCCAAGTCTCATAATAGTAATGCTCAAATGAGGTGCTGTTTGTCTTCTGTTTTTGCTCTTTTATAAAAGTTTAGGAATCTTGTTTTAACTTCTTTGTAGATGTAAAAAATGTTTCTCTTCTGGTATTGTTTCTGTCAGGCCTTTCCTATGGTATGGAGTATGCTAAATATCAGGGATGCTTTCTCGTGTCTTTTTCTCAAGTAATTGTTTGAAGCTGAACAGAGAAAATAAATGTCCTACTTAGAAAAATGTGTCTGCATTTAGCTCAGTATGGTATGAAGAATTCACTGACTGAGCAGAGGAGGAGAGGTTTCAACTGTTTAAGTGACAGGGGTTGAGCAAAAGCTGTTAGGTTGATGTTTGTGACTTCGATCATAAAGTTGATCTAGAACCCGTGCCTATATATTAGCAATGTTATTTCAAATTACTTTTTCTTAAATCTTGCTTTACTGAAAAAAAATAATCTGATATGCTCTACTCAGCTGGGCTCATCAGCACAACATTAGTAATCAAAAAGAATTAAAGTTCGAACTATAATAGGGAAAAAATGAATTAGAAGGTGTTTGTGTGTGCTTAACATAGTTGTGCTTGGTGGAGGTTTAACCTCAGAGACGAAAAGCTGGGTACTCTTGTGGGATATTTAGATCCCTTTAAGCCTTATTTTCTGTCATTCTTTGGTATGGGTTTTGTTGGGTTTTTGGTGGCATTTTTATATATGATGATGAAACCCATGTACGTTGAAAGATCTTGTCATTTCGAACAAATAGAACAGTTTTTGAAAATAGTTGTAGAAATAAGACTCAGCTGTCTACTTTTGCTCTAATGACATTCTTTTAGAAGATTATATGTGAAATCCTTGCTGTGTTCAATCATTTGTGTTTAGAAATGAAAGATTTGTACTGTTTCTCTCTAATATATTTAGAACAGATTTCCCTGTCCCATTGGGATCACCGCTCCTTGGAACAACAGTTGAGATCAGAGATGCCAATGGATCTGCAGTTCTAGAAGGCGTGGGACAAATATTTATAGGTTACTTTATGTATTTTATTTTTATTCTTCTAAGATATTTTTCCTAGCTGAATTTTAGTAATGTGTTGTGGGTTTGGGGGGTTTTATTTTGTTTTGTTTGGGGGGGGTTGGGGATTTTGCTTTTTTCCCCTTGGTGACTGCCTCTGCTAAACAGATTGGAGTAACATTGTAAATTCCTGTTGCACCGAGGACCTTCTGATGATATTGTTGATCAGCAGGAAGCGATCACTGTTTAATCTGCATACAGCTTTCATAATACTAATTTTTTTCCTCCTGCTTGCATTTTGCCAGTCAGCTGCAGTGGTTTGTATATTTATAATTGAATTAACTCTATAGCCTAATTTGTACAGTGTTCAGACATTGATAAGAAACTTCTAATAAAATACTTTGTATTTTATTAATTACTTCATTTACAGGTAGACATTTAATAATGACAGTCTTTTCTTTGTAGGTGGTGAAGAACGAATCTGCTTTCTTGATGATGAGATAATTGTACCACGGGGCACCATGAGAGAAACAGGGGATTTTGTAAGAGTGCAGAATGCAGAGATGTTCTTTTTGGGTCGGAAAGACAATCAGATTAAACGTCATGGCAAACGTTTTAATATTGAATGTTTGCAGCAGGTAACGTCACATCTAATGAATGAGTGTGCCAGTATAAAAGAGGAGGGATAACGTACAGTTACTGACAAACGTAATAATGAAAGTTGTTATCATCAAAAATCAGTATGTATTCATTTTTAGGAGATCTTTTGGAGCCTTAAAGAAGTTAGGAAGTTGTATTATCAAAAGAGTAGTCACTTGATATAGGTAATTAAAATGGAGAAGTTTGGCTCTGAGTTCTTAACAGTCTGTCTTATTGTATGCTTTGTTCCAATGGAACTGAGATCTCTTTATAGATAATAAAAACATGCTACGTGTTGTGCTTCTGTGCTCATGTAGTCACTGTTCTACAGGACTGAATGTCAGATCTCTGTAAGGCTCCATGAAGGAATTGGCAGCTCCTCCGACTTTTAGTGTCATCAACGAACATACTCAGCATGCATTCACTTCCTGCATCCAGATCATAGAATCATAGGGGTTGGAAGAGACCTCAAGAGACCATCGAGTCCAGCCCCCCTACCAAAGCAGATTCATTTGTTTTGAGGATTAGTTTTTAAATAGGAATAAACTTTAAAATAATGTTTTGTTTTCCCTGATCGCTTATGATCTCCTTTTGATCTTTTTTTGGGTCTTATTAAAGCCATTCTTTTTGAAGTAACGTGTAACCAGATGGGATTTTGTCTCTTTTAAGACACAGGCAAAAATTGTAAACCCTGTGTAGTTACTATCTAATAGTATTTTTGTTAAAAATTGATGGTTTATTATTTATTGAAGTGCCTACATTTCAAAAATACGCTATCTTTAGTGACAGTTTGGGCTTAGAGATTTTGTGAAAGCATTTCTTCCAGGCTTTTTCCTTTCTTCCAGGAAAGTTGTTTAGATAACTGAAAAGTACACTGTAAAGCAACTTTGCTGGTTTCTTTGCAATTCATTCTTTATCGTCTCTGACAGTGATTGTTTCCATCTAAATTAACATAACCGAAGTACCAGTGATGAAGGTGCTATACAAATTTTAAATGGGTAATTGTTTTTAGTTGTGTCTTTATACTCCAATTATTAACATTTAAAAATATATATTTTAATTACAGGCTGCTGAAGATCTTTGTCAGGTCGAATCTTGTGCAGTGACCTGGTATCAGCAGGAAAAACTTATCCTATTTGTGGTTCCCAGGGGTGATTTAGAAGAGAGAGAAACTCTTCAGGAGCTGCAGAAACGTCTGCCAACTCACGGAATTCCTGATGAGCTTGTACAGATTAAAGCTTTGCCTTTAACATCACACGGTAAATGACACTTTAATTACCCTTGCCACTTACTTTTAATAGTTGTCATTCTGGTTTTCTTTTTTGCGTTCTTGTTTTTTTTCAATTAACCAAAGTCCAGTCCTACTTTTGAAATGCGTAGATCACATAACTAACTGCTCTGAGGAAACCGTGGTCATCTGTTATGTGTACTTGATAATGTTTCATTCGAGATTCAAAAAGGAGCAGCAAAATTAATTTAGTATTAAAATTGCACATTTATTTTCTCAATCACTTCTGTCCTAGTCTGCAACAGAACCCTGACTTCACTTGGAGGAAGATCAGGAGCTGAAAGTGGGATTATGTGGGAAGATAATTTTCAAAAACCGTGTTGGGTTCTGTTGAATATATTTGATCGACTGGATTAAAAAAAAAAAGTGCAGTTGAGTGTCAATAAGGAAACAGTAAAAAACTAAGATGGCTATTTGGGTAGGGAGAATTTTGGAAATGCTAATGCAGAAGAGCAATAAAAAAATCACACTTTATTTTCTATAAAGGCAAAGTTGATATATCTGAACTGAACAAGATTTACCACTACCATCTAAACTCCAGAAGGCGTGACAGTAAGCTGAGTGGCGCAGAGGAACTGTGGGAAAGATTGCAGTATTTATGGAAGGTAGTATTTTGAGCTGCCTTTTTATCTTTGCAAGTGCGTCATTATACATGTGTTAGGAATTAGACAGTTCAAGAAATATGACTAATGCAACCAGAACATTCTAACTGCCTATACATTCAAGTATTACAGCTCCTTCTGTTCAGTTAATACCTAAATATAGTTGCTCAGTAATGGTCAGGAGGGAGTAATTTATGTTTCTGTATCAGAAAGAACTGCACAGTGTGAAGGTTTGAGCAATTAACAGAGGAAAGCTGTAATCTTCAGTAGGTTTCTGAATGCTGCTTTACTTACCTGGGAAGGTATCCCCTAAGGGAAACAGGGAACTGGGACGTGGAAATTTTGTACAAAATAGCTACTGTGTTGGTAGAGTTTCTAATTGCTAAAAATAACTGTGAATTGAAGAGCTGTGGGGTTTTTTGTTGTTGTTGTTTGCCTTTTTTTAATAGGTAACACAGTTGTGTAATTGTCTCTTGAGCTGTTTGGTCGTATTGTTTCTAAATTTCTGTGCTAAAGTCTTGTTTCTCAAACTGCCTAGATGTAATACCAGACTATTGTATTTTTTCCAAAGGTAAACATCTAATTTTCACCTGAAAGTGGGATTTGCTCCAGCTAGGACTTGAATAAATAAATGTGGACTGTAGTTGGAGAACTAATTGGTTTTGCTTGTGCTGGTACTGAGCTGTGTTAGTGGCCATAGAAATTATAACCAAGCAGATGGGATGTGCTCTAGACCTAGTTTGAACAGAAAGCAGCTTCCAAAACCAGAGGATTTGGGACTTTATAACCAGACTTAAAGAACAAGGAGTGCAGTGGCAAAAGATTGTATTAATTGTTCTTTACTGTGATAACAGTGCTCAATCCAAAATCCTTCATTAGTTGAAAAGGCTTGTAGCTTCAAAAGTAGGTGGAGAAGTTACTTAAATTATTCAGAAGCAGAAGATACTGCTTTATATAAATTTTATTAATAAAATGAAGCATTTCAACCAATTTTATCCAAAGGATTTGTGGTTTAACCCAGCAGGCAGCCAGGCATCACACAGCCATTTGCTCACTCCCACCCAGTGGGATGGAATAGTAAATCAGACTAAAAAAAGATAAAAACCGTGGGTTGAGATAAAGTCAAGTTTAATAGGACAGAAAAGGAAGGGAAAATAATAATAATAAAAGAATATACAAAATGAGTGATGTACAGTGTAGTTGCTCACTGCCTACCAACTTAACCCAGCTGGGCAGCAGCAGCAGCTCCCCCATGGCTTGCCACCCCACTTGGATTGTTTAGTGTGCTGCCAGGTGGTATGGGGCAGCCCTTTGGCCAGTCTGGGTTGGCAGTCTAGTGCTGCCTTCTCACAGCTCCTTGTGCACCTTCTGCTCCCTGCTGTCTGGGCAGCACAAGAGGTTGAAACATCCTTGTGTCTGTATAAGTGCTGCTCGGCAACAACTAAAACATCAGTGTGCTATCAACACTGTTCTCGTATTAAATCCAAAACGCAGCACCATACTTGGATACTAGGGAAGAAAATCAACTATTGCAGCCAAAATCTGGACAGGTATCAACATCTTAACTGACAAATAGTGTAGCTATCATGATTGAACAGTACTGAGATTGAAAAAGACCAAAAAACGTAGCAGAGTTTGCCTTAATTCCTAAATGTAAGAATTAGAAATAAGTGAAGAATATTGTACTACTGAACTAGTGTCTCTGTGTTCCTCCTCAACTCTTTATTATTGGCACTGTTGCGAAGCAAGTTTCCTCAGTTCCTGTTAATTTTTAGTGAAATTCTGGATATTTGTTAGGATTTTAGTCAAGTTTTTGTGTGTGTATGTGTGTGTGATACAACACTTACAGACTGCTCTCTCTTTCCTTCTTTACTCCAGTCTGTTCTGGGACTCCTAGGTGATTCTAGTGGAATCTCTGAAGATGCAGTATTTTTGTACAGTGGTGGAGACTCCTTAAAAGCACTACAATTCTATGATGAAATTGAGACACTGGTAGGCAGAGATGTGCCTGGACTCCTTGAAGTTATCCTCAGCCACTCGCTTGAGGAGGTTTATAAGCATATTCTTAAAACTCTGTTTCCGAATGAAGACCGGTTAATAAATGATGACAGTGTTTTGAAAAGAAAACTAAGTAGAAACAGTGGAGAGGAAATCCACAGAAAATATGCTAAACTGAAATCTGAAAGCTGTCTTAAGGTTGCTTCAGGATTAATTTCATTTATAGCACTGAGCAGAGGAAATCATTTTTTTTCTATAAATCTCACCGAGTCTTTTCTGCAACCCAATAGTGCAGCACAGCTGGGAGTGGAATCACAACAGCCATCCTTTCTGCATGCCGTGTCTCCAGGTACAACAGAAAGCCACGTGCAAGGGCATGAAATGGACAACAGAACTTTAACAATTACCAACAAAGTCAATAAAATTGACTGCTGCTCTGTGCAGCAAATCCGTGCAGAACATAGTCATGTAACAACGGCGGAGGTGACATTATGCACACGATGGAAGTCAAATACAAGAAAATGTGTTGATGCATCACCGTTGATTATAATAGCATCTAAAGATGAAGTATCTGCATCTGTGTTTGTTGGCTCTCACTCTCACACAATGCAGGCTATTGATCTAGATACAGGAGAAGTGAAATGGGAGAAGGATCTTGGAGATCGTATTGAATCCTCTGCCTGTGCATCGAAGTGTGGGAATTTCATCGTTGTTGGTATGTGTTTTGTTCTAGCTTTCATCTCAGATTATTTTTTCTCTTATTTCTTACCTCTGGATATCCCATCTACTCATACCCATAAACTTCCGTATCTGCTTCAGATGAATTTATTGTAAAACAGAAGCAGAAGGAGTAAGTAATTGAAATGCACATCGTGAGAAGAGATTGGCATAGTATGGAGTTGTGGTTGATTTTATGACAGTTCGTTATTAAGGCGTTATTAGGGAATAAGCCATGGATACAGATAATCTTCAGTGGTTGATTGAGGTGTGACTGTTCTTTAAAGAAGTATGGAAGGGTGATACAGTCATAAAATGTCTAAAAATTGGTAGAAACAGCAGTTAGGATGTGGTGCCTCAGATAATCAAACGCTGTGAAATATAGTCTAGTTTCCTTTGACTGTATATTTATAACTGTAAATTACACATTAAAGTTTGGATAGTTTTTTGTCTTTAAACATGAGTTTTTGAAAAGAAAGTTTTTAATCCATATAGTGTGGGCATTTTAAGGGCTGTTGGCTGTTGATATATAGCACTGACTTGATAAAAACTGTGTCGGTTACTGAAAGTTAGGAAAGAACACAAAGAATTATCAATTCTGAGTGTATGAATGAATTACAAAGAGTTCTTGCTACAAGAGAGGGAGCAGCTTTGGAAAATTTTTGAAACTGTATCTCCTAAGTCAACTTACTTCTATCCATCAGTGTTGCAGCTAGCAGCATAAAAAATACCATAAAAACAAATATTTATATATATATTTTTTTTTCTTTCCATTGTTGTGTTTTATTTCCTGCAGGTTGTTATGATGGCTTAGTGTATGTGCTCAAAAGCAGTGATGGAGAAACATACTGGACTTTTGCCACAGAAGACACTGTGAAAAGCTCTGCAGTGGTGGATCCTTCCAGTGGTCTAGTCTACGTAGGCTCACATGACCAACATGTGTATGCTTTGGATATTTATGTAAGAACACTGCCTAACTGTTACATATGCAAGAGCCGGTGTCCAGATTAGACCCCATCTGCAGCATACCAGATGAAGCTCCAGTAGTGTTAATATTCTCAGAATTCTGCCATAGAACTTCTGAGATAGTTGTGCTTGCTTAAATGTGTTAGGATTATGTATTAGCAAATATGGTGGTTTTCTTATGATCCTTGTCCTGGGTGAAGCAACATCTTAAGCTTCTCAGTTACTGAATGCTCTGTGGGTATTCGAGAGTAAGGTGCCCAGCCAGAAGTGACACTGTGGCTTAGTGGTGGAAAGGGAACCTTATGTTTTGAAAGAGCAGTCAAGGGAAAATGGCATACTAGGGAGGGGAAGACACTGCTGCTTGTTTAGCAGAACATTCACTGGAAAAGAAAGCAGCCACTGACGTGCATTTCCGTAACACCATATGAATTATATCTTAATTTAACTAATATTTGCTAAGTAAAAGCACTGTTTCATATGCTTTGACGTTAAAAGTTCTTTGTAAACATTATGAACTCTAATAGTAAATTCTTCTTGTTCTTACAGGAAAAAGTGTGTGCCTGGAAATTGCATTGTGAAGGTGGGGCTGTCTTTTCCTCTCCTTGTCTAAGCTCTTTTCCACATCACGTTTATGCTGCTACACTAGGAGGACTGTTAGTGGCTGTCCACCCGGTATGTACCTCTGCCTAATTGTCTTCAATCTCAGTGTCAAATTTAGATTAAACCAGAATGCATTTCAGAAATTAGAGCACTTTTTCAATTGAAGTAATTACAGAATCATGTGTTACTATGAAATCTTTTTCACTTGAGAGTCTTATTGTTATATACCAAGGCACTATAATAATTCGTGGTGATAAAGAGAATTTAAGTGACTTGCTTGAATTTACTTGATAACTGTATCGGGATCTTCAGTTCCCATGCACTATTTTATCAGTTAAATTGGTATGTGAGATTATGTCTGTAGACCTTGTATTTTTTCCTCCATCCTTTTGACAGTAAGATTAGGAAAAAAATATGCACAGAATGTAGTGAAATTAGAACAGAATAAGGAAAGATTCCTTTATTCCTCTTGTGTTCTCCTCATAGTCCTTTAAAGAGTTGACCATTGTCGTCTTGGACTACTGCTCCATTCTCAGCACCAGGAGAGTGACATTCTTGATAAATGTGGGGCAATTCCATGATCTTTTTGAGGCACTTTTGGCTTGTAGCTGGTTTTGTCTGATAAAAGAAACAATCACCGGGAGCAGATGCTCATGTTGCTCAACTCTCACAACCCAACATTAGTCCTCACTTTCCTTACCTCCCACCCACACTACAAATTTCCTCAGTAGTACCCAAATACTTCTTCTGCCTGCATCTAGTATTTAGAAGGTTAAGTATATGGTTTTGTAGCTCTGGTGGGTTGTGGATAAAGAAGTAAGAGTTCGCGTGTGGGTTTATTGTTGTTGGGTGTTTTTTTTTTTACATAGTGCTGAGTAACAGGTAGTTGAAGACTCCAGCCATAGCTCCACGCGATTGTTTTTAACAAAGGGAGCTTTCTGTGGCATTCATAAATTGTGGGTTGCAGCATTTTATGTGGTATTTATTATAAAGCCATAATACTCATTTTCAAAATATTCCCTCCTTTTCTGACCGTGTTCACATACAGAGGAGCTGAGAATGGAATTAAAATCAATGTCCTTCTTGAAACTTACACTGCTGTGTATTATTAATTATTTTGCCTAGGGGAAGGAAGGGAAAGGTGGAGTGGGGCAATGAATATTCCAGGGAATACACTAAATATTTTGTTGAAATAGCATTTGAAGAACTAGGTTTGCTTCTGGTATGCATTTGGTTTTATTTCTTGAGGTCTGGGTCAGGCTGTAAAGGAAGAACCGTTCTGTGCATCCTCCAGTAGTTGTGTTGTATTGCACACTGCCATTGACAGGTAACAGGGAATAAGATTTGGAAGAGTTTCCTGGGAAAGCCACTTTTCTCTTCTCCTCACTGCAATGAGAAGTGTGTTTGTATTGGATGTGTGGATGGAAACTTATACTGTTACACTCATTCTGGAGAAAAGGTAAAAACTGGTGGTAACCAGTGGTGGTGGTGGGTTTTTTTGTTTTTAATTCTCATCCCCAAACTCTGCATAAGATGCTTTATTAATACTGTTTTCTGAGGCTTAATGATTAACATGCACCTTTTTGCAAACCAACTAGAAGCTTGTATTATTATACAGAGGCAAAAGAAGAAAAATTGTAGCACACTCAGTCCTTGCTAAACCAGAAAGAAGCCACTAAATCCCACGTTGCTTGATGTAGTAACAGAAATTCTAGGAGAGCTTATTTATACCCAGAGCAATGGGTAGAAATGGCCAGAGTAGTGCCAACAAATAAATACTTCCGGATTTCAAGTTTTTCAAGAATGTTTAAAGCCATCTCTTCACAGATGGTGGCTGTTGAGAAGTAAAGGCAAAATGTTGTGTCATTTTGATAAATACCAACATCATGGCAAAGATGGTGCAGATCATAGTTCTGGCAAAATAAGTCAGCATGGAATTAAATACTGTTTTGTTCTGCCATGATGAATATGGTTTATTAAAATAGCTGGTACTGTTTCTGTTTGCCTCAGGTGCAATATACATGGCAATTCGAAAGCTTTCTCTGATTGCTCAGTGTCCTAGTCTGTGCCCTTCCCTCTGTGCTTGCAGCAGAGGTTAGAGCTCATACTCACTTGAAGAGGGTTCTGTACATCATTAGCTTGAGGAGAGGTAAACTATAGCACTAATGAGACATTGCCTTTGTGGAAAATAATGGCATCTTAACAAAATTCTTAAAGTTCATTACTAGTTGTGGTGCCATGACCCTAGAACATTTTTTCCCAAGCTGGCTCTCTCTGTGTGGGCCTCTCAGAAGATGGTAACTCTTCCAGCATATAGATTTTTTTTTTCTCATATATTGTGTGTGTATAACTCAACTTGTAATTTGAAATTTAGCTACCAGCCCACGCTAACATCTAGTATGCTTTTGAAATTCTATGATGTGCTCCCATCAACAACGGAGTATTAAAATTTTATAAGTGCTATCGTACTGAAAACGTGATCAGCCTGTGGTAATGGGTGGTTATGTTATTTATTCTATAGGTTTGGCAGTTCTGCACTAATGGACCAGTGTTTTCATCTCCATGCATCTCAAGCTTAACCAAGCAAGAAGTATTTTTTGGCTCCCATGATCACTTTATCTACTGTTGTAATATGGAGGGTAATTTACTGTGGAAATTCAAAGCCTCTTCAAGTGTATATGGAACACCATTTGTTTTCCAAAGCGATGACTCGGGGAACACAGTTCTTTTGGCAGTGGTATCTACAGATGGCAAAGTGTGGATCCTGAATGCCAGGAGTGGAACAGCTGAAGGAGCAGATACACTTCCAGGAGAGGTTTTCTCTTCCCCTGTAGTATGGGGAACAAAGCTTGTTGTTGGCTGTAGAAATGATTATGTTTATTGTCTAGATTTATACATAACAGGAAAAAAGGAACAAGTAGGATGTTAGGCTGCTGCTTCTTATTTGTTTACATTTGTAAATTAAGAACTGCAGGTGTTATCTACCTCTCTGCCTATTTGCCTTTAGGCAGGAGCTGCTCTGTGCAGCTTTCTCAGGTAGTGTTTTGTACCACTGCAAATGCAGGTAAGCAGTGTTTGTTGACTTGCTGTACTGACTGAAGGATGACTGCTCAGCACTAGCCACAAGTTTCACTGTCCCTCCCTCATTTCCCAGCTTGATGAAAGGAAGGAGTGTTTCAAATAATTTGGATCTGAGCATTGTGCTTGTACCTGTGTAGCAGGAAAATAAAAGTCAGTAGTTTGGCTTCAAGAACTTGTCCAGCTGGAAGAAACCCTGGTAAAGTGCCATACTGTGTAACCTGAATTAACATTCTTGACTCCCTGAGGGAGGAATGGATTCCTTTCTGTGAATCCAGCCCAGCCTGTGCCTGGCTATTGCACACATCAGACCAGTGTTTGTCTGGGTGGACTGGAATTCCATTAGACAGTAAGATAGCCAATATTCTTTGTTTAATCTAACTTGTATGTAGCCTGCATTCTGTGTACGTAATTATTAATTAATCTTTAGCAAGTTGGAGCCCTGCCTGGCTTTATTTCAGCTGAGTGTCTGCTTTTCTCTGTTCAAGTCAGTATGAGTCACTTCCTGTATCCTAAAGTGTGTATTAAATGTCACTGACAATTCCCATATGAGTTTCTAGATGAGGTGTGTAGTGTTCAAATTAATGCTTGTCAAATTATTTTTGAAGAAACTTCAATTAATGCTATCTCCAGTATTTGCATAAAGAATTGTGTAGTCTTTTTTGGTTGTCATAAATATCTTACAAAGAGTTATTGTCAGTAATGCAAAGCAAGGATCTGCAGACAAAAGTTATCTTAAAACCATTGTAATCAGGAAGATACTCTTGAGTTCTTAAAGAACTACAGCAGAAGCTATCAGTCACCTCCTGTCTCGTGAACCAGCAACTCTGAATTCTAACTTTCTGAGTTAGGTAGAAAGTGAAGTAGAAGTTGGAGTGGCTTTGTTACTTCATCATGTCTTGTCCATCCGTTTTACTGTTAAGAGATGTGCATAGGCAGAACACCTGTGGCAGTACAAGGTCCCATTGTAAAGAAACCTGAAGTACACGGACAGCAAAAAGAGATGCAGAATTGATACGTCCCTGAGTAGGTAATTTTGACTGGGTTATAGTTTAATAAGAATTAAAATGACATTAGTATAATAAACAATTGCACTTTAAAACATTGGAAAAATTAAAAAAGTACACAACAACTACCCCACAATTATACATCTTATAGTTTTTATACATTACTATATGAACATTGAGGTTAATCATACATAACCTGGTCAGAGGAAATGCTATTCATGTGTATAAGTTAAAAAAAATTGAGACAATATACTACAGAGTGGTTTGTTTGGTTTTTAAAACATTTTTTGTGTTTTAAAATCAGTAGTAATGATTTGGGTTGGTTGGGTTTGTTTGTTTTTTAAAGAGATTTCCAACACTTTATCAGAAATGGCTGCAACAAAGCTAAAGCAAAGTAATGCTTCACTTCATTGGTATTTAGTGCAAATTCTTGTTAATTTATCATGAAATGTCATTGTACATGTACATTTTAGAAATGTTTCCACCAAGTTCTGTACATAATACAGATTCCCTTATTACACTAGATACCTTTATGGTTGAAAAAACAATCTGGTTGGAAGCCTTAGCTTAAGACCACATTTAACAAAAGCACTATTCTATGTTCTGTAAGTGTATTGTATTGGAAAATTGCATCATTCTGTCATGCACAATAGCACCTCATGATGCTATGCTTTCTGGAATACTTTAATCGTGATTTTTACTTTACCTTGTCTGTATTTCTGCCTGTATCCCTATTCCAAGGAATAATTCTGAAGTCAGATTTCAGGCAGTTAGTTCTTGTAACTACAAATACATATTGCAGGCTTACAAATTCACAAGAAGAGTAGATTTAAGACGTACTAATTCATGGTGCTAGCAGAGCAGAAATCATTCTGAATTCTTTCCTCAGAAGAGCTTGCAGAGATTTTACTATGTAACAGTAAGTATTTTTTTCCAAGTATTTAAGGATTGCCTCATCTCTGTATAAAACATTCTAAATACTTACATTAAGGGAACAATAGTTACTTTACAGGTTCACATTTTAAATATAAAACTGAGCAAAAGTGATGGCTTAAGAGGCTCAAGAAAACCATCTTGGTGCTGTTCTAATCATCTCTATCTACTGTGTCCTTTGTGTTTGTGCTGTTGTAACCATGGTAGCAAACCTTTGCTTTCTGTTTGATTGAAAATAGGGTATTCAGTAATGATTTTGCTGTTAAGACCTTTTTGATTCTTGGAACGGGAGTTCATGGCAGATTTCATTTTGTTGTGTTCTGCATAATGTAAAGTGCTACTGCTCATGCCGCACACAGCAGTTTGGTTAAAGTATTTCCATAAAATGCATGTGGTTTCATTCTATAACAATGCAGCTTCTTTCCATCAGAATTATCACCCTTTATCATGCTTTGGGCTTAAGGTGCCTTTGAGCCTTACCACTACTAGAAGATCATCAAATTTGTTAAATACTGCCTTGTAAAACCTTGTTGGGCACATTACAGACTTGTTAACTATGGTGACTTTTCAAAATATAGACATAGCTATTTCTGTGGGATGTTAAGGATAATAAATTTTTTATTATTTAATGAGCTTTATCCTTTTTTGCAAGAGAGAGGGAGTGAACACCACTATTTGAGGAACAGAGAAGTAATAAAGTATCTGCCGCAGTGGGTGAGTTGTGGTCTGTTAAGTCAGCACTCACTGAAGGAGGGTAAGTAATCTCTTGCAAAGTGTGCTGTCTGTGTTGGTTGAAGTACAGAAATTTACCTGAAATACCCAGAGTTGCACGTGAAGTAGAACCAGGAGGGATGCAGAGCTGAAACTCTAGAGCTGCTCACTGACCTAGCTTTCAGGTCTCAGTTAACTCCAGTTACGCAGTCTTACTCCTGTGGGAACTTCCTGACACCAACTCTGTAAGTACAGGAGCACAGGAATGGTTTTACTTACTTTAGTTCCAGTCGCATGATTTGAAGTTTTAATCTGCAGTTGCCATCTTCTGCCTCTTAAGTTTGGCTAAGCGACAGCAGTGCACTCAAACAACTACAGTAAGCACTGGCTCCCTGGCTTACGGAATCACCAGCTTGGAAACGACCTTCAAGACCGCCAAGTCCAATCATCAGTGTGACTGACGAAGGCCCATCACCAAGCCTTGTCACTTGCTGCTGTGTCCACACATCTCTTAAATGGCTCCAGCAATGGGAACTCCACCGCTTCCCAGGACAGCCCATTCTGTGACAAAAGTCTTCCTAAAATCCAAGGTAAGGCCTCCTTGGCGCACCTTGAGACCGCTTTGTCACGTCCTACCATTTGTCACCTGAGAAGAGAGAGTGACATTCCTTGCTGCCACCTCCTTTCTGGTAGTTGCAGAGTAGAGGCTCCCTTCTGAAAACTTGCTGGTTTTGGTTTAACTAGTAATTTTTTGTGAAGTTGGATCAATTCTTTCCTTCTTAGGACTAAGGGAATATTAATGTAACACAATAATCCTATGAGGAAAAAAAAATTACCTCAGCATTTGAACGGTACCACCTTATTTATCATTTGCAGGTGGAAAGAAGTCTGCCACCATTCTTCATTAGGTAAGACACTTTTAAATAGCAGGTAGAACTACCGACAATTCATACAGTTTAACACTGAAGAAAATTTAGAAGTAAGAGAAGGGAACATGCATCTTGCAGTAATTTTCAACAGTGGACTGTTGAAAAACTTTTCTGAGATCTCCACCTAACTGTAGAGATGTAAAATTCCAGAACCAAATTCAAGAGGATTTAAGGAGCTCCTGAAGTTCTGCCCCTTGTTATGATGCTGGCCAAAATTGACATCCAGTATCTGAGCATTCTTGAATTTTTGAGAGACACTGGCTCTGAAATTTGTTGCGACCTCACTTAGCTACTTGTCAAAGCAATGGAATATGTGACTTGAATAGGCCTTACAGTGAGCTAGAGCAAAATGGTAATCGGTTCAGTTTCCAGTCCTCCAATACATGCAATTTCAGTTTTGTCACGTGTTTAAAAGCTGAATAAATAAAAAGAAAGCAGTTGATAGGCAGCAATCGAAATGTCACTTTACAGTTTACTTTATGATCTGTGGACAGTCACTCCAGGCTTTTGCTTTCCTCTTGGCTAGTGCAAGCCAGGCCGGTTCTGTTGACACGGGGTTAGCATCAGGTGTGGAGAACCTCTTGGCCACTTCTTTTGTCAGTGGTACTGGTGGAACAGAATCTGAAATTTCCACTGTGGGGAGGAGGAAACAAAACAAGTTTTAGTTGAACCCTGTACTTTACTGGAGGATTTCAGAGATTTCATTTCTATGGTGTTCTCATTTAACACAATACTTATTTCCAACCCTGTCTGTTAAATCTCACTTATTTGCATAATGATCAGATAAGGAGGAGCAGAATTTCCTTTTTCAGAAGCTTTGTTAAAAGTTCTTACTCAGTCCAAGTTACCTTCAAAAGCATTTTCATGTTTTGAATATTTTTAAAACTTCTAATCACAAAGATGACAAAAATCTTTTTTTTTTTTAGTATAATTTAAATGATGCATTATTACCTGTAAGTAGTAAACAAACAGCAGCAGCAGCCACTGCTGTCAGCAGACACTTTGAAAAGCCAATAATTTTAAAGGTTATAGTAATTCATGGTATTGTAAAGGCTGTACTCTTTTAGCAGTGCCTGTTGCAGGAGACTTAAGTGCAAATCTGAAGTGTATCACATTTTTCAATTATTTTTTAAAAGCCATTAGAGGAGAATTCAGCAAACCTATTTGAAACATTTTCCAGCCTGGTCTTCTGCTTACACTGCTCTACTAACTGGGAAACACCAATCAACGTGTCATTCATAGAGGAGAAATACTGTCCTCTATTATATTTGTGACATTGACCATGGCTGCCTGACTCCAACCGTAGACAGCGATCACATGGATCTCCAGTCACTATTTCCTTTACAGCCAACACACTTCTAGGCTTTCCCTTCAAGACAATTCAAAATCTGATTCCTCCTGAATTTCCTCCTGAAATTCAGCTGATATCTGTATTTACTTTAAAAGAAACCCACATTATTTACAGTGTAGCTTATAAAAGGGTTTAATCTTTACCTGTCTTTGGCCTAGAACTGTCATTACAACAGTTACAACAAAATACCATGACCTTTGGGAAGTATCTGTTTTACTGTTCCTGCCTTTGAAATATACAATTGTTTCAGTTTATCTAAGTGACAAGTAAAGGAGTAAGTTCTGGTTCCAGCTGTCCAATCCAGGTACTTGACTGAGAGAGGAAAAACCCTAAATTCAAAATGACAGGGTACCCTCAATTTAATGTAATCGATGTTTGTATTTTTGAATTAAATGAGTGCTCATTCCATATATTCCTGGGAGTTTTTCTCCTTTTCAGCTGGGGAGGCATGGGAACACGATATGCCTTATTTGCCACACAGAAGCATTTTGTAGTGTTCAGCACCACTTGCACTCGGAGCTAGCCTTCAATCTAAAGGCAAAATAATACTGCAGTTGTAACTTGCAGCAAATTAAGTTCCCTGGAGTTCACCATTTTTGTTCCAGAAATACTTGCTGCATACGGCTTGGGGAAAAAGCCTAATTTCTTGGTTGTTTTTTTTTTTTGTTTGTTTGTTCGTTTTTGTTTTGTTTTTAATTATTATTATTTTTCAAGTTGATCTGGAGCAATTCTGAACAACTTGAATAACCTGGAGAACCTAGTTAAAATGATGATGAGGCTGCAGCAAGTTGTGCTGAACATAAATGCATTTGTAATTCTAGGGGTAGTGGGAGACAGAAATAAAGTCATTCTCATAAACATCGGTGCCCCTTCTAAAACCATATATTCCCAGAGTGAAGATGAGTCTCTCACTGTACCTGTCACAGAAGTTGGAAGGGTGTTGGACTTCTTCAGCTGCTCCCTTCGCTCTAGTCTTGACACAGCCGTCTCAATTTTCTTCTCCACTTCCTGAGGTGTGGATTTCTGCATTGTGCTTGTTTTGCTGCTGCTGCTTTTATTATCTGATTGATTACTTAGAGCAGCCTAGGAAGAGGAAAAGTAGGAAATGAGAAGCAGTCTGTCATGAGGCAGCCACAAGTAATAGGTGTCGCACTTGATGCTTTCATTCATTGCTTGTCCATTCCTCTGCCTTTCTTTCAGGCAAAGAATCCAAATGCTCTGATACTTCTAGAAGTAATGGTTATTAAAGCTTGTAAAAGAAAGCAGCAGAAAGGGTTTTTTTCCTTTCGTCACTTCAGTCAAAATATTGAACAGTTTGAACCACCCTACAGCACAGAGGAACAGGGTGACTTCACACCCACTGCTGTTTTCTGCCACCAGTTATATTTGTCTCTGACTATGGATCTGTCTGTGAGAAGCGTAGATCTCAAAACAGACATTAAAAAAGACTGCCATCCACACAGCTTCCCTTTCTCCATCCATGGTGTCTAGATACAGCACTGCTGCTTGCATAGCCTGTCTTAAGCACTGGAGAGTTTCATAGGACAGTTCATATCACAGAATCACAGAATTGGACGGGTTGGAAGGGACCTCTAGAGATGATTGAGCCCAACCCCCTGCCAGGGCAGCTCCCTAGCCCAGGTTGCACAGGCAGGTGTCCAGGCAGATCTTGAACATCTCCAGAGAAGGAGACTCCACCACCTCTCTGCGCAGCCTGTGCCAGTGCTCCGTCACTGCACTGTGAAGAAGAGTGCATTTCTTTCACGCATTCATATTGTGTCCAGGTATTATGATAGAAGAGAATTCCAACATTAATGTTCACCCAAAAAGGAGTATTGCAGTACTCAACCTTTGAAAGAAGCATGTTGCATACCTTTTTTCTGCTGTGCCAGGTGCACAGCGGGCGTGCTTATGATTACCATTAACTCCCCCTGATACTAAAGCATCAGAGCTTGTTATACAAAGATTGTCACGATGTTGCACATTACTTTCTGCTGGAGATTTGCAGAACTCCAGACCTTAAGGTTGCTTTCTGCCCACTTAGTTATGCAGTCTTACAAACCAACCGCATGCACAAATACTTGATGCAGTAATGACTAGCTAATACTTTTAATGACATTATCACTATTTTTAAAGATACTTACGTTTTCTTTAGCCAGCTTCTCTGCTTGTTTTGCCTCTCTGGCTTGTCTCCTCTCTTCCCTAGTAGCTTGCTGCTCACGGAATCCCTTCTGCTTTTGCAGTGCTAATGTAATCCACAGCGGTTGTGAAGTTTCAACCTTTTCCATCAATTTAGAGCCATCTAAAGAGTGTCTGCTCTGGAGGACTGGCTTTTCTGTAAGAAAACATGAAAATAATTGGTTGAGTAACAGACACCGATTGTCTCAAGTAACCAGTACAACTTACCCACCTTGTGAAACTTGGAGGCTAAGCTCATGGACTTCTCTGCCACTCACAGACCGTCAGGAACTGTGAGCCAGATTCTGAAGGAGTTTTTAATGCCTCAAGAATAAGAGCTAATTCAGCGCTCTCATAATTCAGCCAGATTGAAAGTTCGGTACTCTGATAAATGCAACCTCGTAATATATATTTTTTTAATTGCTATTTGAGCATCAGTTGATTTCTCATTCAGTGTGGTGATTCAAGAGCAATGAAAGGTGGATGTAACCTTTCCTTCTGCAGCACAAGAGCTTTCTGGATTTTCCAGCTATCTTGAATCTCCACTAAACTGGGACAGGGACAGCAAAACCTGAATTACTCCTTTCATGCTCTTGTTGCCTTTGGTTATTCCCAGAAACAAATCAGGCTTTATTTAAGCAATTACTTGAAAAGTTTCATTGAAAGTAGCAGCCAAAACACCTGATCCCACATAACTACCTTTAAACATCTTTACTGGTGTTTGCAAAAAGCATTTGAGGCTAAAAGCATCTCTGCCAACAAGCATCTTGTACAAAATCGGGTCTTGTAGTCAGTACAGAGCTCTGTGTGGCACTGAAGGGGCCCTGTGAGCAGCACTGTGGGTGCAAAGGTTCTCCTGCAGAGCACAGAAACATTCAAAGGACCCAGGTCCTGCTCTCCCACAGTGCAGCTGTGCCTCCAAATAGTTTCCAAAGTCCTCATTTAAAAATGAAAAAGTGTATCTGTGTTCACAGTAACAGTTCACAGCAGTTTGCTGAGATACAGCTTTAGAAGTCTTGATGCTTACAGAAGTCAAGAATGGGTTAAAAAAGGGATTTCCCAAATAACTGTAGAATTCTTGGCCTCACTGCTCTGAGTGCCCTCACACTGACAAGGTACTATTTCCATTCATACTGAGTGCTATTTCCAGACTTGGGGCTTTCAGCATTCCTCTGAAGAGCCACCATGGCTGCTGTACTTCCACTGCTGAAGAGTGCTGCTGGAGCACAGCCTTGTGCTGTGCTGTAGGTTTGTAGAGAATTTGCCCAGGACAGGTCCTACAAGGGCAGCAAGATCTTATTTTCTCCCTAAGCTAGACACTGTTCCCCCCCAAGACAAGATACAATATGATGCATATTGTAAAAGTGACTATCTCTGCTCTGATGGCACCATTGCACACAGAACACAAGTCCATATTTCCCTAACTAGATAACATCTCTAGCAAGAAAAACACGCACTTCTGTCACCTCCTTGAAATTCACTTTCTGAAGCAGGACATGCTGGGTGCACCGAGTTTGTGTGTATCTGAATTAAGCTGTGGAGATGGGAAGTCTCATTCATTCTGACAACCCTACGCAAAGCAGTGGCACTCCACACAATATGTCAGGTAAAAATTATAACTTAAGACCAGATTTCTTCTGATGATCTCATTTTGGAATTGCAGACAATTGCTAAATGACTTTTTAAAAGTACATACCTTTCTTCAATAGCTCAGGCTTTTTGTCATTTTTTTCTCTCCAGGGAATACTTAGAGATGGGAAAAATGACTTCTTTTCTCTGATTTCTTCCTCTTCATTTTTGCTGTCGTTCAGTGCTACAGGAGGCACTGCTCTGTCATCTTTTCTCCAACTGCCTTCTGATTCAGCCTTAACAAACCTCTGCCCCGGTGTGTCAGCCGGGTTTGATCGGTTCATTTTGGAGAGAGGAGATGATGGAGGTGTCTGGCTGGCAGGCTTTGGAGCTAAAGCGGGTTTCTGTGGGACCAGCGATTTGCATGCTGGTTTCTCATGAGGAGGTGAAGCACCCTGGCTGGTGGCTGGCAGTGGTGTGCCCACTGGTTGTGAAATCTCCAATACAGTAACTGAAGAATCTTTTGAGTCTTTTAAATTCCCGTGGACATTCCTCTTCCCTGTGCCAGGGGAGGTACTCTCTTGTGGAGCAAAAACAGCAGATTCCTTTTCCCCTTCTGTGGTGAGTAGTGGGTCAGGTACACCATCAAAACTATCTCCTGCACTGTATCTTTTCTTTTTCCTTTGCTCCGCCTGTTGATCATAGTGAAAACGTAAAGAATAGTTTGTCCTCCGTAACTTGATCCCAAAAGGAGAAACATTTTCTTCTCCATTTGGAGCTGGTTTATCTGTTTTTTTTGTGCTGTTATTCTGCTGATTTTCCAGAGCACCTGGAAGATCTGAGTGAGGTAATTCTTTACCTGGAGAATGTGGGAAACTCGGAACGAGGAAAGACGGAAGATCTTTTGCAAATTTACAGCCTTCTGTGTTGTCTGTAATTTCACCGTGGGTTTCTGTTTTCTCTTTAGCTACTTCAGATAAGTTATCCTTAAAAGTGGATACCACATCCTCATTTGACTCAGTGGATGAACCAGTGTTTCTTCCCACAGCCACTTTTTCATGGCCTTTTGCTGCACTTATATTCTCAGCACCTGAATTGGTTTTGGAAGTTTCTGCAAACTTCTGCCACGCTGGTGTTATCGAGAACTTTGCATTTGCAGACAGGGTTTTCCTCAGGTTACCATGGGGAGAACCTCGTCCTCGGGGTGTCCAGTCATCACTGTGCCTGCAGACACTTACTCTGTCTTTCTCATTGTATTTGCCATTTTCTTTATTCTTTAAGATTCTAGAACGGATAGAGGCCCACTCAGCTAACGTGGCTTGGTCCAACGTCTCTTGCGCATATTTCATTTTACTGTTGCTGGGTTTGGGACCTGGAGATTTTTTCTGGGCCTTCTCTGGTGAAGGAATATCCACAGTTTTTTTCTCTTCTGTTAAGCCAAGCAATGATTTACAAGCCGTGTCCTTTATCTGGTTCAAGTTAACTGCTGTGCCACACAGCTGTGCTCCAGTGACCAGAATAGCTGTATGGGGAACACACACAGATGAAGGGAGCGTGTGAGAGCCCTTGCTGGAACCATGTATCCTGCTATCTTTGACGGATGGAGAAGAGAGTCCAGCTCCTTTGGCAGGCATGACTGGACTCAGATTTACTTTCTGAAATATGATCTGTTTATCTCCAGAAGACACTTGAAATGTGAAGGATCTGGATGCAGTTTGTCGTTCATCTACCTCTTGCCACCTAAGTTCTTCCCCTATTCGCTTTTGCTCTTGAGCATCAGCTTCTCTCTTCAGTTTCTGGGCTAGGATTTCTTCTGCTGTTTTATTCCCTTTTTCTGGCTGTTTGACTTTTTGGGGTCTTGACTTTTCCTGGAGCTTGTCATCTGCTGGATTCCTGTCAGCCCCTCCAGAACACACCTGATTCTTATTCTGCTCCAAGGATTTTTCTTGTTGATGAAGATTTTGTCCTTCTGTGTCTATTTCCTGCTCTTCCAGCTTGTTCCACTCTTGTTCCTTTTGCTGCTTCAGTTCATCTTGTTGCACAATGTCTGTACTTTCCAAGTGCATTTGTTTTGTGAGCTTATGTTTTCTTGTCTCCTCCCGTTTCTGTTTCTTCTCCAGCAGGTGCTGAAGTTGCTCTTCCTCTGTCTTTTCTTGCTCCTTTAAATGCTGTCTTTCTTCCTTCTCTTTCTTCTGTTGGTTGGGGCCCTCAGCTTCTTTCTCCTGCTTCAGTTTTATTTCAGCTTCTGCAACCTCTTTTTCTTCTAGCTGTCGTCTCTGTTTTTCTTCCTTACTTTGGTCCACTAGCTCTTTCTGTTCCTCCAGCTGGTTTCTTTCCTTTTCCTCCTGACACCATTTCTCAGTCTCATGTTGCTTCAGTTCTTCCAGCTCTAGCCTCATCTGCTCCTCCAGTTCCTTGTGCTTCTGTTCTTCCAGTTCCTGGTGTTTCTGCTCCTCTAGCTCTTGTCTCTTCTGCTCCTCCAGTTCCCTCTGCTTCTGTTCCTCCAGCTTCTGTTCCTGTTGTTCCTGTTCCCAGCATTTCTGCTCCTCCAGCTCTTGTCGTTGTTGCTCCTCCTGTTCCCAGTGCTTCTGCTTTTGCAGCTCTTGTCTGTGTTCCTGACACTTCTGTTCCTCCATCTCCTGTCTCTGCAGTTTGTCCCATGTCCAGTGCTTTTGTTCTTCCAGCTCCTGTCTCTGTTGTTTTTCCCATTCCTGGTGTTTATGTTCCTTCAGTTCCTGATTCTGTTGCTCGTCCTGTTCCTCGCATTTTTGCTGCTCCAGTTCTTGTCTGTGTTGCTCCTCCAACTCCTTCTGTCTCTGCTCTTCCAGTTCCTGGCATGTCTGGTCCTCCAGCTCTTGCCTCTTCTCTGCCTTCAGCAGTCTTCTCTCCTCTTCCTGGCAACTTTGCACTTCAATTTTCAAAGGTATCTCTCCTTCAAGGAGATACTGACTACTCTCTTTTTCACTGTCCTTTCTCTCTTGTTCTTTTTGCATCTGCTCCTCCAGCTCTTGGCACCTTTGTTCTTCCAGTTCTCTTTGCTCTTCCATTTCTACAATCTGCCTTATCTTTTCAGCTTCAAGGATCCCCCAGTGATCTTCAATTCTTTTTTCCTCTGCCAGCTGAAGCTGCTTTGGCTCATCTCTGTTCTGGATTATCTTGTCTGCCATGACGTGTCCATTAAAACCTGGGTATCTGTCTACAAACAGCTCAGTTTCTAGATCCTCTGGCTCAAATTCTGTTATTGTTAAGCTCTGTGATCCCTAAAATAGAGAGACAAGTATGGAGTTACTTAATATTGCCTACTGGCATGTTATTCTTTACAGTGAAAAAACTATAGCTTCAAATGCAAGATAATGCCTTTTCTTTAAAGACAATGACTCAGACCTGGAACCAACACATGTAATCTCAATTTATAGTTAATTTCTTCACAAATACTATGCCTCTCACCTATACAGGTGATAGCCTTTGTAAGAAAGAAAACATCCCAACAGTGCTAACAGTCCAACGTTAAATTAACAGTTGCTATTAGGAGTACCTGAGTTAATCCAGGCTGAGATGTGCCATTTCAGAAGGCTGAGGAATACAGCAAAGTTCCATACTCTGTTCTATTAGAACTCTGTTCATAAAGCTTGAAATAATAAGAACCTGCCTCGGGGCATTTGTTTTGCCAGCTCTTTCGTGGCAAATCTACCTGTGATCATAAAGGAGCTCTGCAATGCTAATCAGGGAAGAACAGTGCTCAGGAAGCAGAATTTGGTTGCTTTTCTCAGTGAACTGAGTGGCTGATTCTAAGGGCTGCCTAGCAATACTGTACTGTTCTAAGGCACATGCCAACTGCGGCCTGGTGCCACGCATTTGCCCCATAGTGCTGACAGGTAGGTGCAGTACTTGCAATAAACAGAAGGCAGATCTTTTTCACAGCTTACTTCTTATCTCTGTAACAAAGATGAGCTGCACCTGAACAGCGCTGCCCGGCACTTGCCGTGAGGAAAACAGCTGGGTTAATGCCCTGTCCAGCTCCCATCGATACAGACATTATTTGGCTCCAGGTTACCAAAAACATAAACTAAATGCTTAAATTTAATTTCTTCATTGTAAGAGTGGATAGATAAGAAGGGTCAGCAGCTTCTCCTATAAGTTGTATTAGTTGAATAGTCCCATTTACAAATGCTGAGAAGACGTCAGGATGAAAACCTGACATAACTTTATAACTCGCTTTCAAAGCTGTAGAAAGAGCTGCATTACTCATGTCTTATTCTTTCTTGTAAGACGATGATGGCAGCACTGTCAGAACCTGCACCATTTTTCCAGAAGCTTCAGACCATTATGTCCTAATGTTTATTATTATTATTATTTTAACTAGACTAGCCACAATCAGAAAGTTCTGTTGAGTCTAGAATCCTAATGGAAGTACCTCGCATTTAAACAGCATTTCATAGATTCATAGATT
>VXAB01009126.1:0-19288 GCA_013399175.1 Odontophorus gujanensis
GCAGAAGGCATTGCTTTCTGTGACAGAGGAGGTGTGACCCAAACAAGAGTTTAAAACCAGAATTAAATGAATTAGAACACATTTCAGGAAAGGGACAGGGAATGGAATTCATAGCAGGAGGCTTCTGTGTGTTATAACGTCACTCCTCTTGCTCCTGCCCAATCATAGTCATAGAATCAAAGGATGGTCTGGGTTGGAAGGGCCATTTAAGATCATCTAATTCTAGCCCCCCGGCTATAGGTAGGGATATCTCCCTCTAGATCAGGCTGCTCAAAGCACCATCCAGCTTGTATTTGTGAGGGTTATACCAAAGCCTTACTGCTTCAGTCTGGATTCTGTCTGCATTTCAGAGAACTGCAACGTATGTTTTCATATTAGTAAATCCTTGGAATTTAAAAAAAAAAAATAATAATCTCTCATATGATGTGCTTAGTAAAAGGTTCTCTGAAGAAGTGGACTGGAGCACAACCTGATCAAGAAACCAGTCTGAGAATCACTGGGAAACCTGAGCACTTCATTAGTATAAAGAAAATTCTGTGCAATACATAGGTAACTAGCTTAGAAGTCTCCATCAGCATCTGCGAACGAAGACCACAATGGTAGTGAAAGCTAGGAGGCTTACATGGTGATCTATATTTTATTAGACATCTATACGACTATACCTTTGCATTTTATAGTCCTATATATTGAATTTTGCACTGGTAACCGTTGTAGATTCACTACTTGTTAATATTTGATTAACATACATGAACTTAGAATCATAATAGATTGAATGCTATCTAACACCCATCTAACGCTTGTCATTCCCTCCTTCTGATATACCACTAAGAAATACAAATGTTCACAATCTATTATCTAAGAAGATAATAGATTTTCTCAGACAAAGAAATACCAGAATAAAAACAGTCAAAATCTAGACAAAGATCTACTAGCTAAGGGGTGCAATGCAAATGATATTGATTATGGAGACAGGGAGGAGAAAGGATAGTCAGCAAATTTGCTGGCAACATTTTTTGTTTATTTTTCATTATGAAAGGATAAGGCACAGCTTCAGGAAGAACTAGAATCTTTAATACCTAATCAACACTCAAACTTAGTTGTCATAATGAAGATTAATGGGGAAACTTACTTGGGGATAAATTAATTTTCCAACTCAACTGTATCTGGTACCTGATGCAAATGAGATAGCTCTATGGGGCCAGTAGACATCATGTAAGACCTATGCTGTAATTTTTCATAGTAGTTGAAGATCAGCAGATTAGGACCCCAGAAATAGTATCAGATTAGTAGTTTGTTTCAGCAGTTGAATTCTGTTTCATGAGATAGTAATGCTTGTACACTTATGCCTTTATAATGTAGTTATTGGCACAAGATTAAATACCATATAACTGGATATCTGCAAGCATGATAATGTAACTGGAAGGGTAGCCAATATAGAAGTGTATTAATTTTGTTCTTTAGAGAAATGTAGTTATCAGCGTTATATCTCAGGACGTACCTTTACAATGATGGCAGAAAAAATAAGCCCTAAGAGATGTGTTTGCACTTTATCTGATTAAGGACCTGATTTGGAGCAGAAGGATATCAAAGAGAAACATCAGGTGGTTTTTTTTGTTTGTTTGTTTTTTTAATTTGCACAAGTCATTCATTCTCATTGGGGACTGAAGATCTATTCAGCTAAAAAATGTATCTTATGCATTTTTGGGATTGTATGTAGACGTAACCACTTTGTGTATTTGTGGTTCACAATGCATTAATGACATTAGTATGTGTTGAAAAGAGTAATGGAGAGTACAAATAAGGCTTTTATAGACTCAGTTCAAGTCACTGTGAAGAAATTTTGAAAATTTGAAATAATTTTGAAATACTAAAATTCCTAATCCTTATGAAAGAAAGAAAGCAAAAGAAAAATTGTAGAATCATACAATGGTTTGTGTTGAAAGGGATCTTAAAGGTCATATTTTTTTAACAGCACAACTATGGGCAGGGATAAATTCTACTAAATCAGGTCACACAAAATTACAATGCAACACATTGGAAGTGGAAGTGGAAACACATTTCTGTATATGCAGAGGAGATATTAGAAGTGTCATAGTCAGGAAATTTAAGGAATAATACTTTTTAGAGAATAGAGATTGAATTCTTTCACAAAACAATATTAAGGAAATGAAGAATTGCAGTGAAGAGGACTGACTGGAAATTCAATTAAATCAGTTGGAGTAAGAGAGAGGCTCTGGGATGATATTAAACTCAGGAAGTGAATGTTAGACAGTATTATTTAAGACTAAAGGAACAGAATTGCTAAATAATGAAATAAGTCTAGGAATTAACAATTGAACATATTAAAGCAAAGTCATAAAGATTCAGACCCAAAATGAGATACCTTAAACCAAATATCACAAGAGAACCACAAAGGTATTATGCTAGATTCTGTTAGGGTGTTAAAAGAAGAAAATCAGCAAAACAGTTCTCTTTTTACACTATAAAGAGGCAAATATGTTGATGGTTATTACATAGAAAGGCTGAAACACTGAATGAGTTCTTACTTGTCTTGAGAATACATTTTACTGCCATCAAATAGTTAAAAAAATCTGTGATCTGAATTATATGCACAAAAACTAAGAGAGTGCCCTTAGATCATAACCTGATTAATTCTCTACAAGGTGCCTTATAGAGCTACATAATTAAAATAATTATAGTTGTCAGTGAGAATTCAAAGAGGAAAAAAAAAAAAGAGAGAAAAAACAATGCATATTTTAGAAAAGAAAAACAGGACGGTTAGTAATAACTTGAAAAATGTCAAAAGAAATAATGCCAAGCTTACCTTTCTTCTACAAAATAAATAAATATACAATGGGATTTTGGGGAAATTAAAAAGCATGTATTTTATATTTTTAACGTATTGGAACTCTGACAGTTTCCCATGCATAATGTAAAAACATTTTGGATGAGAATGTTCTAAATAGGTATATGACTTGGTAAATACTCAGAGCAGTTACTTCTGAAAAGTAGTAGTGACCTTTCTAATTGTAAATTATCAGAGATTATAATAATTTATAGTAAGTATTAGGAGTACCATGCTTTTATGAAGAAGCAAACATACTGATGACATATACATGTATAAATACAATTATCATTGTGTATTTCAAGACTGAATGAAATTCTCTGAGAAAGTTGGTGACTTTAATTTAAAAATGTCTGCAGGAAAACACAAGGAATGATCACTGGAAGTTTAGAAAACATCAAAATAAGACCTAATAAATTTTAAATACAGGAAAGCTGTAAATACTGGAGGAATTAAATATTTTCCATGTTCAAAGAAGACAGAAATTGTTACTAAACTCACTCACTCCAATTGATATCTTTTGACTCTTAAGAGTACTAATCAAAAGTATAGTTAATCACTAAATTAGATTGTCCAGGGATTTTGCAGGATGCTCTCCAGGAGAACTACACATGCATAATAAACAGAATGGACAAATATCTCCAAAGAATGGTTCAGATTTAGTCAGTTTACAAGAAGAAATTCATCCCAGACCTCAGAATCTTTTATGCTTTGTTCTCTATTCCTTGTTTCTGCAAAGGAGATATGTGTCTCAGCTCACCTCAAATAATTGCGGGAAGCAAGATTTACAGGAGCCATGTTAGAGATGAATTGTATGCTGGTAAACTTGATGCCTCAGATGAGAACTGCTGCATAAGGGCAAAATATTATGTTGTATTACTAATACCATGTATCACAGACTTTTTGGGATGAAAGCAAACTGTAAACAAGGTCATCAAACCAATAATCTTTACAGACCTTTCTCCACTCTGTCAACCTTATTTAGAATACGCTCAGTGTGCGTTTGAAACTGCTGAGTTTTAAGAAAAGTTTAAGATGGTCTTCATGCTCCACAGTAGGCATTTGTTGCACTGTAATGTTTCTTACATGTTGTAGAAAGAAGGGAGAAAGATTTGTCTAAGTGTCAGATTTCCCAAGGAAGACAAGCAGCTACCAAAAAAATAAACTAGAATAAAATGCAAAATAAAAAACAGTATCAGTGAGAATATAAATACAGTTATCTTTTATAATTTCTAAGATGATCAACACTCAGAAAATGGTACTTATTTATCAGTAGCCTGTTAGATCATTTGGAATAATAAACAATATTGAAAGAAATTTTACTGTAGGATAGTCTAATGGAAATTATTTACCTCTATGTTCTTTCTTTAGGATCTTATAGAAACAGAGTGATTACCATTTGCAATGCTTTTGTTCTCATACTGACCATTCATTGATATGTATCCAATGTAAACAATAGCAGATGGAGGAAAAAGTTGCTATGTCCTCTGAGAAGAAATTAATCTTGTGGTATAGAAATAAAGGAAATAAGACGCTTTTCAAGCAATCTGTGTTCTTAGCTGCTGACCAAAATAGACAGATGCCATCATTCTTTAGCTCCGAAGATGACTTTGTTTATCAGAGGAGAAATGTCATTTGCTGAGTTCTCTACAAAAAGTAAACTTTTCCTTACATTTTCCTTATATAATGGTATAGGTATCTTATTCAACAAATTCATTCATACAATGTCAGCTATTCAGACCATGAATTGCAATTTTCTTCTCTTTATCTGATTCCATGAGACACAACATCATCCCATCAAAGTTGCATTATACATGGCAGTTTTTATTTTCCTTAAACCTTTTTTCCTGAAGAATGAGAATGACATTTGCTGTTCTTCGGTTCTAAGTTACAGAAAAAAAGTGGTGGTGTGTAAGTTGATACAAACAGAATTGTTACTAAACTTTCCAGTGCTTCCTTTTACAGTCTTATTATCAAAATATTAATAATAATAACTGGATTCTTGGAAATACATCTTAAATTTTTTCATGGAGCCAGAGAATAATTTGCATTGAAAGACATATTTAAAGGTCACCTAGTCCAAACCCCTGCAATGAAAAGGGACACCTACAGGGAGTACAGAGCCTGGCCAAGTCTGACCTTGACTGTCTCAAGGATTGGAGCATCCTATGCTGCATTAAACTTATCATAAAAAACTTTCCTTATACCTACTCTTAATCTTTTAGTTTGAAATCACTTTGCCTTGTCCTATCACAACAAACCCCTGTTAAAAAGTTGGTCTCCTTCCTTCTTCATAGAATCACAAGGTTGGAAAGGACCTACAAGATCATCTAGTCCAACTGTTCACCCATTACCATTGCTACCACAGGCTACGAAACCATACCTCATAGCTCCTCATCCAGGCACCTCTTGAACGCTGCCAGGGATGGTGACTCCACCATCTCCCTGGCCAGGCCATTCCAGTGCCTGACCACTTTCTGAGAGGAAAGGTTTTTTCCTTATGTCCAATCCAAACTTCCTCTGGTACAACTTCTGGCCACTTCCTCAGGTCCTCTTTATTGCCTGGGAGAAGAGGCCAATCTCCTTCACATCTCAACCTCCCTTCAGGAAGTGGTAGAGTGCAATGAAGTCTCCCCTGAGCCTCCTCTTCTCCAGACTAAACAGTCACAGCTCCCTCAGCTGCTTCTCATAAGACTTGTGCTTCAGACCACTCACCATTTTCGTTGCTCTTCTCTGGACACGTTCCAGGGCCTCAATGTCTTTCTTGTAGTGAGGGGCCCAAAACAGAACACAGTACTGAAGGTGCAGCCTCACCTCCCTACTCCTGCTGGCCACACTAATTCTAATGCAGGCCAGGATGCCATTGGCTCTCTTGACTGCCTGGGCACACTGTCAGCTCATGTTCAGTCGAGCATCAGCTAACACCCCCAGGTCCCTTTCCTCTTCACAGTCATCCAGCTACTCATCCCCAAGCCTGTAGCACTGCATGGGGCTATTGTGGCCAAAGTGCAGGACCCAGCACTTGGCCTTGAACCTCATCCCACTCCCCTCAGCCCAGCAATCCAACTTATCTAGATCCCTCTTTAGGGCCTCCCTACCCTCAGGCAGATTTACACCAGCTCCCAACTTGGTGTCATCTGCAAAGTTACTGAGGGTACACTCAATGCCCTCATCCAGGTCATCAATAAAGATATTAAAGAAGATGGGCCCCAGTACCGACCCCTTCAGGACACCACTTGTAACAGGTCACCAAATGCACTTAACTCCATTAACCACTACCCATTGGGCACAGTTCTCAAGCCAGTTCACAGTTCTCTAGCCTCTACCCAAGGAAAGGTATACTTGTCCAGGCCATAGGCAGCCAGTTTCCCAGGAGAATACTGTGAGAGACCATGGCTTTGCTGAAGTCTAGGCAGACTATATCAACAGCCTTTCCCTCATCTACCAGACTGGTCACCCAGTTTTAGAAGGAGATATGGTTGGTCATGCATGATTCAAGGAGCCTCCTGGCTTGTCTACAGCTCACTGTCCTAGTTTTCCAGAAGATACCAGGGTGGTTGGAGTTCCCCAGCAGGACAAGAGCCTGTGATCACAGTGCATCCTGTAGTTGGAGGAAGAAGGCTTAATCAACAGGCTCCACTTAGTCAGGCAACATGTACCAGACATTAACAAGGCTCTCTTTGTTACCTCTATTTCTGACTCGCACCCATAAGCTTTTCACTTGCTTATGACCATTCTTCAGGGACAGCTCCTCAAACTCTATTTACCCCTTGGTACCTCCTCCTCTCCTGCCTCACTTGCCCTTTCTGAACATCTTGTAGCCACCAGCAGCCACACTCCAGTTGTGGGAATTATCCTATCTGGTTTTAGTAACAGCAAATTTTGTCATGGCTTTTTGGGTTGTTTTTATGTCTTCCAACTCCTCCCATTTGTTTTCCAAGTTGTGTGAGTTGGCATGAAGGCACTTTAGCTGGGCAGATGGCCTTGTTCTTTATTCCTTTGAAGTACTTCCCTTGAGTTTTCCTGTTGCTTTCTCCTATTGCTTCAATGGTTCCCGGCTCATTTAGGTTGGAGTTTCCTGTGGCTCTTTTTAAAAACCTAACATTCTCAGCTGTACATGAACCAACAATGTGCCCAGGTAGCTGAGAAGTTCAGTGGCATCCTGGCTTATATCAGAAATAGGATAGCAAGCAAGCGCAAATAGCTGATTGTCCTCCTGTACTTAGCTCTGGTTAGACCGCACTTTGAATAACATGTTCATCTTTAGGCCCCTCACTACAAAAAGGGTCACTGAGCCCCATGTAGCTTGTTCTGAGAAACATAATGAAGGTTGTGAGAGACCTGGAACACAAATCTTATGACTAGTGACTAAAAGAACTGGAATTGTTTAGTCTGAAGAGGAAGCACAGGGTAGATCTGAAAGCTCTCTAACTATCTGAAAGGTGAGGTAGGGGTTGGCCTCTTCTTCTGCATAATTAGCAATAAAATAACAGGGAATGGCCTCAAGTTTAGCCAGGGAATATACAGGTTGGATATTAGGAAAAGTATCTTCTCCATGAAAATGGTCAGGAACTTGAAAGGATTGCCCAGAGAGGCAGTGGAGTCAGCATCCTTGGATGTGTTCAAGAAACATTCAGATGCTGTACTAAGGAACGTGGTTTAGTGGGGAAATATTGGTGGTAGGCAGATGGTTGGACTACAAATGATCTTGCAGGTTTTTTCCAACCTTGGTGATTCTCCAGTTCTATGTGAAGAGAGAATTCTTATCCCATTACTTGGCAACCCAATTCTTTGGGCTTTTTTTGGATCTCTCAGTGACTGATTTTTCTGAAGTTGCTGGAAAACACATAATAATTGCCATAAATATCAGGGTAATACATTGACTATGGTTTCTGGTATGCAGTCTCATATTATTTTGTACTGACTTCTTTACAGAAGAGTGTAGTGGTAATCTCAGGGAAAATGATTGTAACCTGCAATTCCATTCTCACCTCCCATGAGAATAAATAAATAAATATATAAGTAAATAAACATCTTTGAATTTTCACCCTTGAAGATGATTCTATCCCCAACACTTGCACTCTAAGAAGAGATTATTTTCTACCAAATGAGATATATTTCAATTGGAATTAAGTCTCTGTCTTGTTTTCATACTTGCCAGAAACGTTACTGACTCCCTCATTTATCATACAAAACAGTTTCTACTCAGGACATTTCATTGAATGAAATTTTCTTTTCAAACCCTCAAATTCTGCTTTGAAGCACAGGGAGCAAATTGTGGCAGATTTTAATGTTCAGTGAATTTTCATTTTTGATATCTTATTGCAATATTCATGGGTTTTAGATTTACTTGGGTATAAGCCTGTTTTATGATTGTCTGCTTTGCTCTGGTGAAGTCATCCATAAAAGCCATTTATTGCCTTACAACTTTTTTCATAATAAATAGTTTTCAGAATCTGTGGCAACTAAGTGTAGCCTAAAGGCCAAGAGCAGTACACAGGTTCTGAGTCATACTACAGAGACTTTGTTTCTACTATTTACATACTTACAAAATCAGTTTCCTGTTAGAGAAAACTTGCACAGGGAAGTGAGTACTGATATATATAGGCTCTGGCTTAGCACATTTTATTTTGAAATTTCATGAACTATCTTGTTCTGACTTCTGATGCAATGCTGAGGTCATCTTTGAGACATGACTAAAAGGTTGTTATTCTGCAATACTGACACTGCAAAATAATTTCAAATAATCTCACAATTCCTTTATTTGTACTATATACATATGTAATCTGTATTTAAGAATTTTGCTTGGGGAGTTATGTACATATCTTACAGTTAATCTTCTGCTGTCAGCGGAGAGATGGAAACAAAGTTCCTAATCAAAACAAAGTCCTAATTGACCTTTCAAATTATAAAGCCTCTGAATACTTTTTTTGGTTTTACCTCACTGTGAAATTCTGAGACATAAAAACATACAGTAAAATGTTTTTCCCCTCCTTAATATAAGAAGATTTTGTTTAGGAGTTGCAAACCCCTGAAGCTCTTTAGAGTTAATTTGCATAACAACAATACTGTACAATTTGATTTGTTTTAAAAAAGGAATTACTGAAATTTCTATCTAATTCTAGATGTGAGACATTTACATTGCTTTCAAAATCTCATAAGTTGCAGTCTTTTTTTGGTTGTCAGTTTTAAGATGTCTCTTCACACCAACCATGATTTAGGAGAGAGTGTTTTAAATCTCTCAGGCTTGTCTCAAGATCTTGTATTCTGTTTTGGTAAGTACTGTAAATAATGTAATACTTCTGTTTGTAATCATAATAGTACATTGCAGTGTAAGGTCAACTTGGATTTTAAAAATTAATACTCAGTGTAAGAAAACAGTTGTTTGCTTAGAGTTCTTTGTACATAGTTTTTAATTTATTTGGAAGATATTGTGAGAACACATAAATTTTAAAGCTTTGTAAAAATGTGTTTGTGTTAACTTGCAAGAGTAAATGGAATTGTTAACACCTATAAAATAAAGAAAACACCTCTTTTATCCACCATATGTGGATATCCTGTGATATTCAGCCTAAGGCAGATGATAAAAAAAATCCTTCTTTTAAGTCATACATAAATGAAATATGAATATATTTTTCATTTGAAAAAAATATATATCTTTTGTATGAAAGTGTCAGGCTATAGATACTCTTACCAGTATTTTGTTCTTCCCAAAATGAATGCTTTGACTGGAACTACTAGAACTACTGAGATCTAAAACAATATTATGCAAGTTATTTTTTCTGTTTGTTTGTTGATTGTATCTGAAATCTAATACAGTAGCAGCACAAGCTGTTCCCTCACATACATAGGTTACAGTGTCTAAAAGGCAGAGAAGTGGTCATGTATATATTAACAATGTGCAGAAAGAATAATTTATTCATTATTAAGGATGAAAACTTCCAGAAGTTTTGCAAAGGAAGTTTGTTTTAAATGATCGTTACAACAGAAAAAAAGCACAGTGATATCAAATTAGGAATAAATGATAAAGACTTGTGAAAGAGAAGTGAGCAGGCAGACAATAGGCAAGTGAAGGACAATATTTAAGAAAGGAAAAAATACACATAAGCTGCATGTTGAAATTTAAATGTAGCTCGCATTTAATGCATAAGATATAAAAAATTATGAAGCTAGGTATGTGTTCAGATTAAGGAGTTTGAAGGAAGTGAAATTTGAATAAGTTTAAGCAGTCGGAATTAAAAAGAGTAATGGTAATTCATCATAACATCCAAGTGCTAGTAACATGGATTTCTGTATCCGAATTTGTGTACAGGTGGGATTAAAATTTGATACATTAAGTTTTGAATAGGAGTTTTTATGCATTAGCAATTAGAATTTTAGCCCCCAGAATTTATAAATCACATAACTAATTAAATTTTTGTGGACAATCTGCTCAGCTCCCTTGAAAAATTGAGTATAACTATGCCAGTTTAAAGGAATCAAAGGTATGGCTCTTTCCATTTAAAATTATTGCTTTCTTGTAGTTATTACCTGTCACTTCTTCTCATTTCTACTCTATCCATATATACATAAACAATTTTCATGCTGTTCTGTAGTTTTAACTTTTGGCCTTTCTCTAACGGTCTCTACTTTTCAGATTTAAGTTCTAATATTCTTGTCAGCGTCAACACATTCAGCAATATCTTCAACTTCTATACCTTTTAAACTTTTGCTTTTTATTATCTTTCCAACTGCACATAGATATCAGGGCTGTAACAGAGCTTCGACAGTTATATAAAATAAAACTCTTACCCTGTACAGGCCTGGGAAAATCAACATGAATCCATGATTATGCTGCATACTGCAGTAAACTGAGACCGTACATACTAATGTTATGCTCATAACTTTATATTTCTCACTTTGAGAAGAATTCAAATCGACACTAGTGTATGTAAATTCAGTTTTTACATTTAAGTGAAATTTTTATGCTCCTATAACAATCAATGGAAACCTAAGAAAATGATCAGTCTTTTCAGATATTACAGGTGTCACTCCTCATCAACAGTTGCTTCTCTAAATGGTGCAGAAGTTCAGAAACTCTTGTATTATGTCTGTCACCCAGATATTTCAGATTCTTGTCCCGATATTTTAGACACCGAAAAGCTTTTCAAATTGCAACTGATCACATCCTTTAACCAATAAAGTCAATGGAATTGAGAGCATAAGACACCATTGGCTGAAGCAAATATCTTTGACTCTGTGCAACCTCCCACAAATGTTTCTAGAGCTATGCTCTACAGTATGTAGGACAAGATTGCCAGATACGACACAAGACAGATGGGAGGAATGCTATTTTGTGGCAGCAGGTGGAGAGTTATCAGAATTACTTAGGTAATACAGATTTCTATATTTGGACACTTGCTTGAGTCTCTAATGACGGAATCATGCTCTAAACCTAATGACACATACTTCTTAGGTATCCTTTGAATTTAGTAGCATTTAAACATACCCATATGTAAGCATCCAAATTTAGATGTGTTTTATCTTCCACTGAATGTTTAGACTTCCTGCTAATAACTATGTACTAATAACTATGCAATAGAATATAAATTTTTTGACCTAAATCCCAGCAGATGATATCTTTTCATATGCTCTTAGAAAGAATTGTCTAAAAAAAGCACCAAAAATGGTAGCTATAAGGAAAAAGATATATAGGAAAAAAATAACACAATTTTCCATTGTTCTTTCCAGTTTTATTCATTGATCTTTCAGTGTAGAAGTGAAAAATCCGTTTCTTTACAATTTTACATCTTGTTTTGGAAGTGTGTGTTGTGTAATGAGAAAATATCTAAATTTTCAGGACTCTCTCATTAACAGAAAAACATTTACCTGTCTAGTTTTTTTTAGAGATATTAGCTTTTTATTTATGTATTGCAACAATCCAATTAAGTCTTTATAATGCAGTTTTTCTTTTAGCCTACATCCTCAATGGCAAGACTGGCAGCTTCATAGTCTCCACATGGAGAAGAACAGGAGCTTATTGAAAAACAGTTTCTAGAGGGCAGAAGGGAATATTTTCAATCACTGGAGCTGCTCAAAGTTCTAATTTAAATACAAATGCATTTTTCCTTGAAAAAAATGACCAGCAAATGCTAACGATTTTTATTTATTTTTCTCCCTACTTCCCTTTTTTCCTTTCAGAATTGCAGGGAAGTCTTGCAGTAAACTAGTTTCCGTATTCTTCTGGGACCTAATCAAACGGAGTCTGTGTCTCCAGGCTTAAAAAATGAATCTTCGCTGCTTTTGCTGTAGTGTTGACTTACTCATCAGTCAGGCTCATGTCTTTAAAAGCATAACGTGCTCTGAACACAGTCAGACTGCAGAGAGCTTATCTGCTTGTGAACCTACTGCATCACCAGAAGGGGGAAATGTTATTTGTATGCACCTGGCTAGAGCTGGTAGGGTGATAGGCTTAGGATTTTAAGAAAGAATAAGGAGTTAACAAGAATGGAACCCTTTTTCCTTCTCAGAAACACAGGTAATTGACTGTTAGAGCCAACTCTGTTGCTGGTATTGATCTGTGACAGTTAGAGACGTTCTTTACAATCACTCGTCCTGAGAGGCCTAATTAACAAAGGCTGGCTTGCTGAATTAGATAAAACTCAATGTCCACTGAAATTAGTGTGATGCTGTCTAAGTGTCCTTCAGCTATTAAGGGAAAATCAAGTTTAAGTGGAAGAAACGAGGGAAGTGTTGTTAAGACCTAAAACAATTGTGACTGGAAAAGTAGATTAAGACAACACTTTGGCAAGGACAATGCAGAGACATAAACACAGTTTCTTAAAAAAGAAAAGGTTCTTTTTTTTTTTTTCTATCTGATATTTTAATTATGTTTATTCTATTTATAGTAATCTATTTATAAAATACTCTTCCAACTACTTCTCTTTAACATCTTAACATCTCTGTACTTATCTTATCTTTAAAGATTTTTTTTCTACTTAAATTTACTTATTTTCACCAGGATATAGCACCTAGTCCACATGATGCTGTCCCCATGAATGATGAGACTTCTCAAATGTTGTATATAGCTCTGTAAAGGTCTACTCCAAAGCCATATGCCTCAAATTTCTTTTGGTAATTTATCCTGTATTCAAGGGTAAGTCCAAAGGTGCATTGCATAAGGAGAACAGACGGACATGCTTATATTAATGTTCAAAATCAGTAAGGTTTAGAGAAGTAACATTTAGATTAGTGTAAATAATGAAATCTGAAGTAGAGACCTGTAAACTAAGGATGAAGGAAATGGTGATATAAGAATTTTCTGGCTTTGGAGCAGACTGTGTATGTTCAGTAAAAGTGGTTGAAGTTTTTCTGTACTTGTCTTCAGGGGAGGCTATTTGGCAGAATGTCATTTTCAAGGCATAGAAATCTGCCAAAATTAACCACTATCTTCTTATCTTGGCTGTAATCACTGTGCACTTGTGTAAAATTCTCAAAGTTTATATTACTGGAAATTATCTTCCCTTTTGTCTGGATGCTAGAAATTGCAGAGCTGAGATTTTTTGTTTCTTTACTCTTCCTATCTCTTTTTGAAAGTTCCTCGGCAATGGAAAAAGAAATCAGTTTTCAATCAGAATGGCCCAGAAATCACTCTACTAGGTTTCTACCATTTGTAAAGTTAACAGTAGAAACTGTAAGGCTATACATACTAATTCCCATCAATTTGGTTAATATTTGTGGACATTCAGAAGCTAGTCTTCTAAAAACACCTGGAAAAATGATCTACTCTGTTCCTTAGGTAGGGGAATAATATAGATACCAGTTATCAAATTACAGTAATTTACACATCCCCTCTTTTCATACTGTCATTTGTCAGAATCAGGTTTTTGGTACATAAAAAGAGGTTTAGATCAATAGCTAGAAATTGGTTTGTGTTATGTTGATTTGTTAAGCAGATTATGAATGAGGAGTACAAGGAGTTACAGCCAATACAAGTCAATCTCTATGTAATTAATGTAACATCTTTCAGTCAATTCTGTGAACATAATGGAGTATCAGAAGTTCTTAAGCATTTATTGTTTATATTCAGTGACATAGATAGTACAGTCTGTGGAGCTTAAAGTAGGAGAATTGGCATGAGAATATAGCATCCTATCCTCTATTTTAGTAAAGATAAAGCATACTTGTAACTTGGTTTCTTATTTGTAGAAGTGAGTAAATAACATATAAAAAAATTTATGAAAGAAATCAGCAAGGAAAGAGTTGATCTCTTATGTAGAATGTACATTAAAAAAATGGATTTTAACTAGTGATCCACTTGTTATATAGTGTTCATGATCCATTCATTTGTATCATTAATTTATTAAAAATAATATCCACCTTTAGCTCACAAGATTTGAAAAATATATACAATCTAAAATGAATAATGTTTATTAATATTATTATTATTAAATTCTAATGCTTGCCCTTTTATTGCCATGCATTTCCTGCTCACCTCCCACTTGATAATATCTAATTGAATATTTTCCTGAAATATATGTTTTTGTCTTTTTAAATACTGGGTTAGTTTTCTATGGTCTTATTAATATCATGATGTACAAGCATACCAGAATATCCAAGAATATTTAAGGCATGTTTTCTATGCAATCTCTAGATCTACATTTGGTTTAGAATAGCCAATGAATCTTCAATCTGGTCAGGAGAATGAAGAAAGAAACCACCAGAAATGATGACAATTGTGGGAAACAAACAAGCAGGCAAAAGAAAAATCTTATACTTCCTTCTTGATACATACTAGATTACAGTACTGGATAACAAGGGAACAAAGAAAACAATGACAGAATCATATAGTTAACACCCATGAGTTCTTTCTATTTATGTATATATGTATTCATATCTACAAATAGTCATATCCATATTTCTCCATATACATCCATTTGCTACAGATGGAGTGAGTTTCTTTGCTTTCATTTGCTTCTTTTCTAGATTTTTGATGGAGTTAATTTCCGTTCTGGGCTTGCCTTGGTTCGGGAGGGGAAGACTAAATTTGTGTCCCACTCTTCTGCAAAGGGTGTGTGTCACTGGTGGGTGGAATGAGCTGTGGCACAGCTGCCACACAAAATTTCATCTTGTTCCACCTGATACAAGCAAGGGTTTAGTTCAGAAGTACAGATCAAACAAGTATTTAGTAACTATGGCTAAGATTAGGTCAAATATGGAGTGAAAAATGTGTTCATATGGGCTTACCATACTGTATTCCGAATCTACAGTTTATGTGCAGTTTTAGAGACAGAATGCAGAACTGAATAGGTGATATGTAAGCTTTGTCATTGCCTCTAAACTTAAATACTTCCCTTGCAGTGCTTTTAAGGCTTCATTTAAGATACTGAAAGAAAGGTTCATTTTTAATACAAATGAAACACTGTTTAAATTTTGTTAAGAATCCATGTGAAAGCCAGTAGCAGAATGTAACACTCAGATGAATTTGCATCCCTGGATGTAAATATAGTCTATTCTATTAACTTTTATTTTACTTTGTGCTAGAGAGAACCTCAGTTAAGAAAATACTTCAGTTAAAAAATACTTCAGAAAGTATTTCAACATATACAGAGAGCAGAGCTCTTTCAAAAGTCTTGATAAAGATTCATGGCATCAGATATTTAACCAAATTAAAACCAAAAGTTAGAATCCTTTAAACCCCAATTAGAATTATTTTGTCTTCATATTTATGCAAACAATTTTCTTTGGTGTCCAAATGTTTTGTAATTTAATGTCTTATTCCATAATTGTAAAGTCCTCAGGCAACCTGTAACTTCTTACTACTTCAGTTCTGAAAAATCAAAGGGATATGAGTCATAGTGAATGGAAGTTTCAATTTTTATTTTTATTTTTTTTGTTAGAATAGTTCCTCCACTTTTTTTTTATTTTGACATACAAGCAGCAGGATATAACATTTTAGCATGTTATGATTTAAAATATATATACAAAACTTCATTGATGTCTACAATTACAGTGGAAGATGTCTCAAATTCTTTTTTTGAAGAAATTATAGATTATGATATCAAACAGAACTCATTTTCATGAATTAGTGATCATGCCCTGTTGGAGTTTGTGATCTGGAGGAATGCAGGCCTGGCAAAAAATAGGGTCACGACCCTGAACTTCAAGAGAACAAACTTCTGACTGCTCAAGGAGCTGCTGGATGGGATCTTCTGGGAAAATGTCCTTAGGGGTGCAGAAACAGAACAGAGCTGGCAACTCTTTAGGGACAGCCTTCTGCAAGCACAAGAGCCCTCCGTTCCCCAGCAGAAGAAATCAAGCACAGGAAGCAGGTGACTGGCATGGCTGAGCAAGGACCTGCAGCTTAAACTGTGGGAAAACAGCTTAAACATGAGGGGAAACAAATGTTTACATGGGTTGATAGAGATAAGACAAGGAGAAATGGTTTTAAACTAAGACTGGGGAGATTCAGGTTAGATATTAGGAGGAAGTTTTTCACTCAGGGTGGTGACACCCTGGAACAGGTTGCACAGAGAGGTTGAATACCCTGTTCTTGGATGCATACAAGGCAAGGCTGGTTGTGGCTCTGGGCAGCCTGGACTAGTGGTTGGCAACCATGCCCATGGCAGGGGAATTGAAATTAAATGATACTTGAGATCCTTTTCAACCCAGGATATTCTATGTTTCTGATTTTAAGTAGTATGATCTAGAAGTAAAATACATTTCTGTATAATAACAACTCTATATGCATGTCAAAGCTATGTTCCTTACAAGGGCAGTTGTAATATTACTGTTACCTGGACATACCTGTGCCTCAAAGTTATGATATTCAACATGAAAAAACAAAAATACAATCTTTTTGAATTTTCAAAATATGAAGTTACCATTCTTACTTACATTCCAAGACTTCATCAAAACTTTAATGCTATTAAACACTAGACCTATAAATAATGTTTATTTAATGAAAATTCTAGAAGAAGGGGAAAGTTGTACTAGATTTTTATCATATTTTCTCCTTGAATTTTTTACAAGAATACCTATTTTTACTATCTGCAATAAAGTAACTGAAAACCATGAACAAATGTACAAAAATATCTCATTAATAGTGCTGCTTATACGTTACATAACTGCATGAAGAACAAAATTATATTGATGAATAATTATTAAGTTATTACCATATATGTAAATTATTCACATTATGATACATTTTCATCGCTTGTGCACAGGTTCTCAAAATCTTACTCATGGCAATCAAACAGAAGCCAAATAATGACTTATGGACTTTGCACACATTGAGTATCTATTTTACATAATAGCTTGGGATTAGAAAGTAGTTATTAAATACATACATGGTCTCTGTTTTCTACAGTACTAATATATATATACTCATAAGGTTTCTAACAGTCTCTCAGTTCAAGTATTTTACTATTTATACACATTATTAAGAGTGGTACAAAATTACAGTGTGAAGTTATAATTAATTTAGTTACAAAGAGTGTATGTAGTGAAACAAAGGAAAGAGGGGAGGGTGTAGGGGAACTATGACAAATGAAATAGGATAGAATAGAATAGAGTAGGAAGATAATAGAGTAGAGGTGAAAAGAAAACCTAAAAATGATGAATGGTAAGAAGAATATCTATTCAAGAGTTTGTACAGACATCTTATTTTACTTAAGCTATCTTCAACAAAATCTGCAAAACTATAGTCTTCTACAAAATCTTTCCCTAATATAGCATACTATTTTTGTTTATTTTTAGATCAATTTATTGAAAGTAGATTGCCTTTGAAAGTCACTGGAAAGTAAAATCTTTCAAAACCTTTTAAAACAGCCTTATGTAGCTTTCTTTTCAAAGTACCGGTTGGATATTTTCCACTTCAATGCTGCTTGGATTCTTTCCATAAATTTGGAATTAATGAGTGACAGTATTAACATCTCTAATAGGATCCTCTGACATGTGCAAGACTGACTTTGATGTAAAGAGCTAAAATAATACAGAACATGTTCCACAGTTATTGTATGAATGAACATAGAAATCACAGGAAAACTGAAGTAGCAAGGAAACTCAGGAGATCTCAAGTTCTGTGTAACCCGGACAAGAGTGGACTAGAAGTTGTTTAGAATTTTTCGCCTTCAATAAACCCATGATAACTGCATTATAGCTCTGTAAATGAACTCTAGGTGATGTTCCATGAATTTACCAGGGATTGAGTGATGTCTTCATTTCCATGGGTTGAATTTCGGCTCTTTTGGTGGTTGATGCAGGAAATATTCTTCTCCAGTCTTCAATCACTTCTCTCAATCTCCATCACCATGCGGTAATTATTTTTGAAAGCAAGATTAAGATTGCAATCTAAATTTTAGTATTAATTTTTTTCTTAACTTTTTTGTTGCATTTGCTTTCTGTTTGTGCCCATTCTTATTGGGAAAAAGTAAGCTTCTAGACTGTATGCATGCTTACAGACACAACAACATTCATTTTCCAGACATATGTACTTGATAATAGTACTCATTTATTTATAAATCTTTAAAAAAATACAAAACCAACAAAAATTTAAACTCTAGAACCACTATCATACAGGAATATATAATTAGAGCATGTCCACTTTAATGATCAGAGGACTATAGCACCTCTCACATGAAGACAGGATGAGAGAGTTGGGGTTGTTCATCCAGGAGAAGAGCAACAAATTTAAAATATAAATTTTATTTTAAAACTAGGAAATTATCATGTGAAATAAGCCTCTTATTTTATGAATGTGTATACAAAAATGCACTTGAAGTATTTTAAGTATTGTATCTTGAGGAATTGAAAAATCTTTTGAATATTTTGAGTGAATTTTACTTACAAATTTGAAAATCACAGAAGATTTTTCTGGTAGCTTGTAAGTGAGAGCAGCAACATATAACTGACTGGCCTATGTAGGGACTTAAGGACTAAAGTAACTTATTTGTGCTACAATTTCATCTTCTTCAAGACTCGTGCTGTTACTATTATCAATTTCATAAACAATAAACTAATGACTTTGTCTAAAGATGGTTTAGAAATCTATAAATGTATTTTTAGTTTATTAACTAGGAAAATCCACTCACTGCCTTTCCCACAACAAGAATTTTATTGGCTACTCTTTTTGATCTTTCAGACCTGTGTTTTTCTAGCCATAGATTGAATCTCCACAGTATGATTAAGGCCAGGTTGGATGGTGTTTTGAGGAACTTGACATAGTGGAAGGTGACTCTGTCCACAGCATGGGAACTGGAACTAAACGGAACAAGATCTTTATGTCCCCTGTAATCCAAACCATTCTGTTTTTTATGATCACTATAACCTTAACACTAATTTATTCCTATTTCTAGATCATGTCATTTTTCTTTCTACTACACCTGTGATTATTATAGTCTCCCCCTCTGATTTCTTTTAGTAATTCACTGAAGAATCAGACATTTTACTCTCAAAAAAAAAAAA